>WBMW01001774.1:339179-383644 GCA_013396635.1 Penelope pileata
TTTTTGCTTCTACACACATAGGTGTCATAGACCACAACTAAATTTTTGTATTCACTGTGGCCATGAGCAGTGAAGTAGAGCTAATGTAATCATAAAAATAGTTAGGTTAAATTTAACCAAGTAAACTGATGGGCTCTTTGATTCTTGAAAATCATGTACACAAACCAATTACATACATGTACAATGTGGTGATTGGGGGGAAAAAAAGTTTCAGAATTCTAGTATCATTTATAATTTTTTAAAAAAAGAAAAGACACTGTTTTGATTCTTTTGTATGTTTTCCGAAGATGGTCAGTGAAAGTTTCTGAAGTATGACATAAATATTCAGTGATGTTATCAAACTTTGGCACTAGAAAATGAGTGAAGGCTTCCAAGAGAGCATTTCAGGAGAAAAAAGAGATCTGTGAGTCTTAGGGTAGATCCTTGGGATCAGACTTCTTCAAGAATTGAGGTTTCCCAAGAGATGGTCCGTAGGTGTAAAGCAAGTTTTTTCCTTCAGGGGATTCTGTAAGAACTGAAGGTACCAAGAAAACACAAATGTAGTAGTTGTAAAGCTTTTTACCATCCCTGGTTCACATCTGGAACCAATAATCTATAGTATAGGAGCATACCCAGAAACAATGCAAGAAGGCTCCAACCTGAGATACTCTCCTGGGAGGTCATTGTGAGTTTGGAATGTTCTCAAAGAAGTGTTTGGCAGAGGAACTAAAGACTGTTGAACAAGTTTAATGTTGTGTCTCTTGAAACAGAAATAAGTTTAATGTACTTAAATGATCCCTTCAGACCTCAGGCCATATATTAGTATGTAATTCTTGTTTTCTTCCCTTTGTTCTCCCCTCCACTCTGATCTGAGTTGCCAGAGATTCCAGCTAGGTATGTGAAATTCTTGTATGATACTGGTTCACATACCTCAATTGACAAAAATATTTAACACATTAAGCCAACAAACCTTTTCCATAAGAAATTCTAAAAAGTGAAGAAGTGATTTTAAAATAATGTGCCTGTTTTTACTTCTGGAAAATTGGAAAAAAATCATTTAAATGCTTTGCCATATTTTAACCTAGGTTGTATCCATGGTTTGTCAGATTGTTCACAGAAAATGCTGAACATTTGGACATAAATGAGAAGAGCTTTGAGTTCTATAGGAGAAAGCAGAGTATTTTCAGTATAGAAGGAAGTAAGCTGATCTGGAGGCCCCTAGTGCATGGTTGGAACTATAGCCAGAAGCCATACATGATTATGGTGAGGAAGCTGGAACAGAAGCATGGCCAATTGCAACTTGGTTCAGTTGCAGTGCTGCTAATTGTGCTGTGGTAAGGAGTTGGTGCAGTCTGATATTTGAATCAATTATTGCAAGATACTAAATGTTCACATACAGAGAAAATTACTTCCAATGAAATTAAAAAAAAATTCTCCTATTTCAGTTGATGTCTTGGCAACCCAAGTGAAATGAATATCCAGAAGTTAGAGGCTTGAGAGATCTGTCTTATAGTGCATAGGATAACGGTAAGACATTTGGTAATGAGGGGAAAGGAAGGAATAGCCTCTAGAGAAGAGATTTTAGGGCCGCGGTATGTGCACTATGCATGGTTTGCAGCCTATGTGAGTAATACTTGGATGGCAGAGTTCTTTGTCCTTCTCCAGTAGCCTCTTAGTTGTTAGGATACCAGTAGAGGTTTCCACCAGAAATATGAAAGCTGCCTCCTTAATTATCTCTGCTCAGCCTGAGACTTCACCCTTCAGTAATCTTTGTAGAGAGGTCCTCTGAGGAAGAGGGAGGTCTTAAAAATTGTTTTAGAAGTCTGGTTCTAGCCTCCCTAACTGAGTCTGTAACAGTTACAGTTTGCAGTTGTGCCTAGAGTTTGCAACCAAGATCAGAGGTTTATTAAACTCTTACTTTTTCACACACTGGAAAAAAAAAGGTCCTTTGCTCTGAACAGGGATAGGTGGGAGGCAGATGGAGAAAGAGCAGCAGGGATCCGAGTTGATGCAGCCAAACAGCGTGGGAAGCAGATGCATTTGTAGCTTCCAATTTTTTGGGAGGTAAATCACATTAATTCCCAATTGGTACCTTCAAATTGGTACCTTTATTACAATACTGATTAACCTGAACAATGTAGTTAGGCAATTTTTTTGGAAAGTGACAGGAATAAGGACACCTCTGAAACTTGTTTCACTTTGTGTCTTCTTTCAGATTTGTTTTTTTTTTGGAGGGGTCCTCTGATAAAAAAATAATAATAAAAAAAGGTTAATATGAAAAAATTGCAACTGGAGGTGATATCAGTCTGAAGTAATGATTTAAGCTTTGTGCAGTATACTTGCTGCCCAGTATTGCTGGTAATCTTTGCTCTGTTTATCCTAAGGCAGAAATATTTTTAGGCAACTGTGTGAGCTGTAAACAAACACATCCTGTTTAAGTATGTACAATGTATCAAAATGTCAAATACTTCGTTTCTTAGAGTGCCCAAGTATGAAAAATTGCTCTACAACAGAGCAGCCTTCTGAACAGTTACATTCGTGTCACACTGTTCATAACCAGTGCATGAGAGATGCGATATTTTGCTAGAAAACGAGGTGGCCAAGAACCAGGCAGTGGTTGGTGATATAAATATAGGTACAACAGACTAAATCAGGGTAGTTGTGTAGACAGGAAGTCTCCTGCTAAGTTTGACAACTTCTCATTGTGGCACTCTGGTGTCAGCAGCTTCAGGCAGCATGGGGATCAGCATCACACATGGTAGATGGACAGCATGCTTCTAAGTGCTGAGTTTCTCCTTCACTGTTGCTTCCTGAACTGTTTTGTTTAAAAGGAAACAGGTGTCTGACCTCTGCCATGGTTATAATTTCTGTTTTTGTTTTCCTAAATTGGTGACATGCTCCTTTCAGTGAAATGAGCTTAATTCTATAAAACTTGTCTGGATTTAAGATGGTGATGAAGTGGATAAGGATTAGGAAAAGTCAGATGAAGAAAAGAAATGAAAAAAGTACCATGAACTCCCTATCTATTTCTTGTTCTTTAAAAACACTTCTTTGAAATAATCAGGTGTTCCTTGCAGTTTGAATTGGAAAGTTTCAGAAAGCAGTAGCATGTCTGGATTTTTCAGAGGAGAAAGCAATCAAAGGAAGGCTAAAATTTTTCTCTTGTCTGTATGTAAAATGTGCTACAAACTGGGGGGAAAAAATCTGCAAAACCTAAATATTAAGGCAAAGCTCTTTAAGTGGGAGATGGTTGTTTATCTCCCTTGTTCCCAAAGAATGATCTCCAGAGCTAGAAATTATAATGGTTAGTATGCACAATTATTGTCATGGTACTTAAAAGGTTCATTGGGTCCCACTGATTTAACTGTTGTGAGGTGTCGTAGGCTTTGTCTGTATTGAGAAGATAAAAAAGAGACAGAAAAATAATAAACTGCAAACACGCAAACTGAATAAGTAGCGTATAAAAGGAAAAACTGTAGGAGTTGTATGATAATCTCTTCTCGTAGGGTTTGTGAGGACGGGTTAGGATATAGACCTCATTGGAAAGAGGGAACATATTTTTTGTCTTTAGCTTGAATTTGTCTGTCTTCAAAACTCGTCGGCACTTAGTATTATTTTTGGTATATTATTGCATACAAAAGAATTTCTCTTCTGCCACAGAAGATCCTCTTATGGCACGTTAGTGGGAAACGGAAGGTCTTTAAGTTGACTGAGAGACGAGGGCCTTTTCTTGGCTGGCTGCATCCTTACTGAGAATATAAAGGGGATCCAGTTGTGTAGGTGTTACTGTGCATTAAACTTGTGGTCGCAATGTAGCGTATAAAAGGGATAGCGTATTCAAAGTGTTTTAAAAGTGGGTTAGTGTAAATACTGGTATTCCTAAAACTTGGTTCTGTTTTTATAAAACCAAGTGTACAGTATACTTAGATAATTAGAATATAGAGAAGTGATCACATTCTTCCTCTTTTCTTGCCCTGATTCATGTATCTTTTCTTTTCTTCTCTTCCCATATTTTTGAAACAAACAAGGAGATTATGTACCCGAACTCCATTAGTGCAACATTGAAGTTGGCAAAGAAATTGTTGGCATGGCTGCTTATGGTTCCCCCAACAATCAGAGCTAAGCTAAATTGCACATATGTATTAAGGCATAAAGCATAGAATATACTAATAGATAGGATTCCTTATAACACATTATGCATGCTGTGGGAATCATCACTTCGAAAATTTTGACTTCTGTGTGTTTAAAATCTCTCTTGAAATGTAACATTAATGTATTTTTTCTTTTGCATGTAAATTTCTTCTTGCCCGCTGGTGATAAAAACCGGGTCATGAATACCAGTTTGGTATCCCTGTGAACTCTGCATAGCAACCAGTCTTCTCCCTCATTTAATGTTTTTGCAGTGAAACCTGATATAAGAAGAAATAGTTATTCATGTGTGTATGCAATGAAATGAAAACTCTAAAACTGTAATCTCCCACTATGACCACATTACATCTCAGTGAGTTCCAAATGCTCTCTGATAAATGTTTTTAGCAAAACAGATTGAAACATTACTTTCTTAGCTTGCAGATACAAGTAAAGGAGTACTTTATATATATTTTGCTGACCAACAGGTGTGGGACCATTTTGCAATGTAGCCAGCCTTTGGCTCTTGTGCTCCAGTACAATTAACAGTTTCTATGCCAAGGCTACACCTGGTAGATGCCAGGATTTACTGAAACTGTGAGGAAGCAAACCCCCAGTGTGTGTTGAAGCTGACATAGGCAAGTTGCCTTGGTCACATAGGAAGCCTTGATCGGTTGTTTCATCCAGAGGTAGGACTTCAGGACTGTCAGCATCCTCTTCTAGCTTGTTTCCAATCTCATCCTTCCTTTATCCTGTTTGCTTTGACTTTCAGATGTTTGAGAGTTTTAGCTGTTAGCCAAATGAAGTAACGTACTGTCTGGAAGGTTGTCCTGAAGCTGGTCCTGCAAGGGTCTGATAATTTCTGCTCAGGTGAAGATGATAACTTCTGGTCAGTGTTAACATTAATCATGCTTCTAGCTTTCTTCTGTCATCCTCTTTCTAGGGTTCCTCTTGAAATTGGGAAGAGTTTGCGTGGAATGGCAAGATAGCTTGTAAACAGCAGCAGGGTATTGCGTTTGAAATGATTTTGTTCAATTTGCTGTAATTTCAATTAAGATATCATAGCTTACTGTGGAGGTTCCTGGATAAACAGAGATTAGAGTTGAAAGAATGCACCATGAGATGGCAGCTATGACAACCACGGCTTCAAGACTCCATGCTTATAGGCCAAGGTGAAGATTTAATTGAAAAAAAGATGTCTTTGTGGTCATATAGTAGAAGAGAGGTCCCATATTGCATGACTTTTCTTCTATGAGCCGGTTGTATAATTCTGCAGCTCTCTTCATGAGAATTAAGATTTAGAAGGTTGAGGTAGAAAGAAGAGAGAGAGATTGCTGTTCTTGGGCATTCTGTCTGTTTGGTTGTTTTCTGATGCACAAAACAGTATCCCTTAGGCATAATGCTTGCTGGGCTCCTAGGCGAAAGGTGTTTTCAGCTCTCCAGTCATGGAGGATTTTCTAAGGATTGGGACTTTTCTGACATGGTTCTGAACTTGAAAAAAATTTAGCTTATTGTTTTTAATTGAGCTTTTAGCACATTGTCACTGTGGTGCAGTTCCATGGGTTGCTGTGGGCTTATTCCTGGTCCTTCCTAAATCATAGAAGTTTCCTAAATGTAAGTTCCTTAAATATTCAGAGGACAGCTTAGACTGTGCCCACAAGTTTTCTCATGGCAGCTATGGACCTACTTCAAAGTAAATTACAGCACTGAACTTACTGCCAGATATTTTAGTTTTTGAGGTGTTCAGTGGTTTTAACAAGTAATTTTCTTCTGTTGCACTTCTAGGAGAAGAGTATGATGCTTATCTTGTTGTTTCGTATGTATTGTGCATGTGTATAGAAGCCAATACTGATCGGTAAGACGTGAGAACAATCAGAACACAAACAAAAGGAGAAAAATCCTGCAGCTCTGTCAGTCGTTTTCAGCAAAGACTTCCTGGAAAGTCAGCTTCATTTTCCTATTTTAAGGAGAATATAGAGAACACGGCTCAGAAATAAAACTTTCTACTTGAAGTATTTTGGAACATAAGTTTTAAGGGCAACTGGAGCTAATTTCAAAGACATGCTTATTAGAAAATTATTTTTTCAAGTTCTTCCTTAGGTTTGTTTTCAGAGTTAACCGTAATTAGAATTCTGTCTGGTAGTTACTCATTTTATTGACATTTCTTACAATAAGAAAATGCTTGGTATTTTAGACTGTGTTTCTATGTTTTTTTTAATATGGTGAAAGAATTCATTCAGTCATATGGATTTGAAGGTCATGCGTTGTTGCAAGTCCAGCAAGTCTCTATCAGAGTTGCTGGTGTGATTATTTACACTTGCTCCTGCTGATATCTGCTAAAACTGGAATGTCTGTAAGCTTGCTTATAGTCCAGCACCTGTATTTAACGGGTCCTTGGGTGTTTTAACCACATGCTGAGATTGAGCATATTTACAGTTTTTTTGTTTAATAGTTGTAAACCAAATTTCAATTATTTTCTGTGGTTTTCAAGATATTCTGGCAAGTAAAATACCACATTTTAAATAGTTTCTGAGCTTTATTCTTTTATATGCGTGACGGCAGGTTCAAATCAAACCCAATAGTTGCTTCTTGTACTTTCTCCCTGTGTCCTGCCAGCTTGCTGTATGGCTGCCACAACGGTAACCCTGCGAGTGGCTTGATTGGTGAGGATTTACATGTGTGCTAATTAGAGTGGAATAAATGATTGGCTGTTTGCTGCATCGCCATAAAGGGTGCCCAGATGTACACACTACGTGAACATGATTCTATGATATGAAAGTGTAATTCTTCCATTATCTCTTCTCAGTGTTTCCAGTTATATAATATTCAGTCAGAAGATTTATTTTGCTATAAACTGTGCCATAAATAAAACAGAACATACAGGATGCTAGTTTTACTTCTTTTCTTGCCTTTTGCAGAAAGTTCTCAGGCAGATAATTTCTAATACCAGTAGAAAAGGCAAGGGCATAAATTCATAACATTGCAGTTAGATGATGCTTAGGGTAAGGTCTTTTCTATTAGGAGGGCTGATTTGCAAGAGGGATCACAGTTCCTCAGAACTGAGCTTACAATGACAGAGTGGTTATTGACTTGCCCTTTCTCGTAGTTGTCATGTTTCATCAGCCTTTGAAAATCTTGAAGATATGAAAAAAAATCCTGAGGCTCAAAAGCATAGCATGATATATTAAGAAATATTGGCCAAGCAGATTTTGTCTTGTGCAAAATTATGATTCTACTTCTTGCAAGGGGAATGTCAGCCTAGACTCAAAATACAATTGCATTGGTGAGCAGTACTCCGTTCACAGTTGGATCCTTTTAATATTGAGAGGAGGAAAAAAAATGACTGGATTACGTGGTTGAATGCTTTAGAAAATTTTTAATCCCTTCCCCTACCCAGCAAATTGATTTAGTTTGTGGAGTATTCTATTTGTCATTTTCTTGTTTAAAAAAGAAAACACAAACCCTGCTAATTGCATCCTTCTACGGAAGACGCCTGTAATACATTTCAGTTTTTGTCTGGCATTGGGTACTGTACTAATTAAATTCTTAAAACATCGGCTGTTTGTTACATATTGAAATCAGCTAATTCTAAGAGCAGTTTCAGACTCTCATTGAGAGGAAAGGTTCTCAGACTTGTTCTTGACTCCAAATCAGTATTTTTCTCCCCCTTACTCGAAACCCAGGAATATTGGGCCAGATTTTTAGCTATGTAACATATCTTCTAGGTATTCGTGATGAGTATTTAGTGAACTGTATTTGTCCATTGAAAGGATTATTTGCAAATGGGGAGTAAAATGTACTTCAGAATGAAATACATCCTTGAATTAAATGGATAGCAGGGCTGTACCGGTGACAGTGGTCTGCATCGGAGGCACTTAAAGCCATGGTTACGTTTCCTAAATGTCACTAAAATCCTTGAACTTAAATAATAAGAGACAGACTGTGAGATGTCTCCAAAAAACAATTAAGAGTAGGGCACTGAAACATTTGTATCTAGCCCACGTGAAGCTACAAAGTACTCATTCAGAACTTTTATAGATTCCTGCCTGAATTTTTATGAATGTCTTTTATTTCCCCAAAGACTGTTAAACGAAGGCTCCTTTTAACTCAGACCCAAACCTGGAAATACAACTTTTCTTTAAAGAATCTGGAGCTCAGATATAGCTTTGGTGGGTATTTGTTCGTCATAGTGCAGAGCCAGCACCCCTGTTTTTCTTCAACCTTTACTAAAATATATCCCGTTCTGCCATTTCAGCGTTCTACTTTATAATCAGATTGCTGTTTACTCTTTGATACTTAGCGTAGCAATGAAAAAAAATTGTGACCATTCTGCAATGGCAGTGGAATATATTACGGACTACAGAACTTCTGTCCTGCACTTCTATTCTGTAATTTAAATCTGGATATTTTTAGATCATTGATGTAGTTAGTGGTTTCTAGTGCCAAGTAAGACAGATTGTTTCACAGTAGGTAAACACAATTTTGGATATTATAGTTTTTTTTTTTTTTAAATTATATTTGAACTTGTGGAGACTTCAATCTGTATAACAAGATTTAAAGTATTCAAAAAAACCCTCACTGTTTTTCTGAGTGGTTTCTGGGTGTACTTTTTGATAAAATATGTGTTTTTTACTTTAAATTTTATAGGACATATTCCTTGGAGACATTGGCTTGAATATCTCATTTCTGCCATATATACATTGCGCTTTCCTGAGTTGATGTGTCACAAAGCTTTCTGGCTAAGCATATGTGGAGTGGCCAATTACATTTTTTAACAAAACTGCTTAGCTTTCTTTCTTACAGACGTCGTAATTTCTTCCTTGAAAAACACAAATAGACATCTGAATGCTTTTTTCTGCTTTTTCTTTTGTTTGCAATATCACATGCAGTCTGGAATTACCCGCTGGAAGAAGCAAACATTATGCAGAAACCACAGGATTTCTGGAAGATATTTTCAGAAGTCAAAGCTTGCAAATCCACTCTAGGAACTGGCACTCCTGCTTTTGTGAAGCAGGCTTTCTGCCTTTTACCTAGTTACAGTTATAACTGCTTTTGAAGGGCATTTCTTCCTCCCCATTGGGGCATTGGGGTACCAATGTAAAATACCTGAACCCTACCTATGCTCAGTTTTTGCTGGTTTGGTGGGATTTTTTTGGCTTTCTTTAGGAATAGATTGCAATGTCTAGTATGTTGTACTGGTGCTGCTAGTGAAGAAATGTGATGTATGTTGGTACCTTTCTTAAGATGACTGTTTACATAGACTGAGAATCTTCAACAACATTTTTAGAGATGGCAGGGGCATTGGTAGAATGTTCATTTCCTCGTTATTTCTACAAGTGAATGTGAGCTGAGGCTATTTGGTACATAAGTTCTTGGAGCACTGTGCAGAAATGTGGAATGCTTTCACTGGCTTTTGTAACATATATTTAATCATTAGCCATTTTGGCTTATAAGTTATGGTTTTAGTTTGCTTTTTGCTTCTTTTTCTTTTCAAACTATGGCAATATACAGCCAAGAATTAAGCATTTGTATTCCAATACGTTGTCTAATAAACACAAACAAAAAGAAATTTTAGAAGTGTTCCTGTGTTGATAAATATAACAACAATAATAATAACAAAAACCATAAAGTAATCTAGCACTGAGAACTCCCTAAGGGTCCAGTATTTGTTGCATGTGGTAGAGGAGGCTTAAGCAGTAGCTACACAAATTGGTTGGAATGTGAGTTTGGAAATCTTAGACTGCATTAAAAAGTTTGAGACCAATTGTCTCTTAATATGGAGAGTAGAATTGCACAGTGTCTGAGCAGCAAACTTAAAGGGGGGGAAATATAATGTTTTTTTTAAAATCTGAGATTTATAGCTTTTTAAAATTTTTTGACTGGAAAGAAGAATTTTTTCTTTAGCTGCAGGCTAGTTTTGTTTCAGAAAATAGTATTAGGACAAGTAGGAGTAGCTACTATGTTAATTCCTGTAACCAAAAGAGACTTTTAGAGTGAAATAAAATATTTTTGCTTTCTCATGTGTAAGCTTTTTGCTGTTCAGCCGTCAGTGTTTGTCTGCTGTGGCAATTTTGGCGTGAGTCTGGTTCATCAGCATAATGCTGCTTTGCTGTTAGCAATTATTTTCTTTCAGGATTTGCCAATTAAGCTAGCGCTAGTGAAAATGCACCTAATTTGTCAAGAAATGGCAGGATAAAATATAGACTCCACTATATAAATTGCGGGAGGAGAAAAATATCAGGAAGAGTGTGTGTGAGAGCATCAGTGATACTTGGTTGGTTCCTGCAGCTTTTTCATTCTGGTTCTGCCTTCACCCACTGGGAATGCTGAGAAGAAGTATAAAGCAATTGGTTTTGAGTCATGGGCCATCCATGTCCTGGGTTATGTTTTAAAAGATTTAAAATATAACATTGTTTTGGGTGAACCTTCCCAGAAAGTTTTATGCAAAGAATATGCAAGAAGTGTACAAGATGTTGTGGGTTTTCTTGTTTTGTTTTGTTTTTCTTTTTTGGACTCATCTCCTTTGTTTGGCTTACTTGGGTGTCACTGAATGGGGCATAATGGCTTTGCTGGACACTTGTTTATTACTTGCAGTCTGCTGAGATGGAGTTCTTCATAGATGTCTGTGCTTTCAATGAAGATGTGTAGCACTTGGGTTTTCTAGTGAAGACCTTAAGCTTTAGGAAGAATTGAGTAAAGAATGAAATAAAGTTGAGCTTTTAGCTGATGTGCATAAAGCAAAGTGGACTTAATGCATGCTGACCTAGAGGATGTTGATTAAAAAGTGGGAGTAGATGTAGATAATAATGGAAACTGCTTATACAGGTGTAAGTAACAATTAAAAGGAGTTGTGTTTCTTAAACCTAACAGCAGAGGATGAGGTGATGTATACTTAACTTCCCATAGGAAGAGAAGACTATTAAGAAATCAGAAAAGCCATTTGAAATAATGAACTTGCATTGGCACAAGAAGAAAAATGTACAAAAGACTTGTGTAGAGCAGGATAGTGGAGGAGGGTGTTCTGCCCGTGAAGTGAGACTCTTGTACATCCTGACAGATTACTGGTGTCTTCCCTGGCACCACTCTAACCTTGAAGTAGACCTGATGAGTCTATAAAGAGGACTTTGGGATGCAATTATCTTTGATAGCCGAGAAATAGACCTGATAATCAGGGAGCTTTGGTCCCCTTTGAATTGTGTATTTGCTTATATTGGTTACTGGGCTGATCATAGAATTTAAGATGACTTGTGTGTGCTGACAGGAGACTTGTATGCATTGAAAGGGTGGCTGGGAACCACCGTGTCTCTGTGTTTGAAGTCATGAGAGCTGTCTTCTGCCAATGAGAGTCTGACCAGGAAGTTAATGACTTCAATTTTAGGGAAGTTTGTCAGAGTTAGGTCTGGGAATGAGAAATTGGCATACATGTTTGAAATATGAAATGCTCTGAAGGCTGGGCTAAAGCAAACGCCTCATTCTGAGGGTGCTGATTTGTACATCGGATTAGCTTGTTAAAAATTTGGGTGTTGCTTGGCTCCTGATGATCTGTTGTGATTGACATTTATTAGCGAGATCAATCACAGCCTTTCATCTTTTCATGCTGATCCTAGAAGACTTCAAATGGCCATCGTGACAGATAAAAGAGCAATTTTTTGTGCCTTTTCTTAAGTATGTAAACAGACCTTCCCTGTAGGCCGTTGCTATTTATTTTCCTGAGCAAAGCTTCTAGTTTTTCAGAATTGTAACAAGCTAGAGGGAACATCATCGCTAATACTTGGCTGAAGATAGTGACGTTGATGTGAGGTCTTCTGACAGGGGATTAAAGTGGAAAATCTTGGTGGCAATCCATCAGGAGCAAGAGAATCCCTCTGAAAAATGGAATCAGGCATAAACCACAAAACATTGCTTTATGCTTTTGGATTATTATGATCTTCTCATCCCTGCTGTAATTCGTAAAAACTGGATTTTATGTGCAAGTTGGGAGGAAGGCCAATGCTAGTCTTGTGCCTTTGAAGACAGGGACTTCAGCTGTGACACTGTTCCTCATATCTCCTGCTCCCTCCTATTTTCCTTTAAAAGGACAGCTGGTTATCTCAGGATCTGAAATCTTATCCATAATAGTTCAATTTATCCTATTTACGTTAAATTTGACCACTGTTGCCACTAAAGGTTGTTTGCTGGATTGTTTAAGGTGAATCAGTGGCCTCAGCACTGTTACAGGATGCTCATGTTTCTGCCAGCCCTGAAAAAACAATTGGCCTCTGCTGTCTGACAAGTCCGTGTTAAAATGCCAACAGTAAATAAATCTAAATAGCCTTTTGTTGGCAAAGGTCTGAGGCATGCAGGAGCAGAAAACGTAGGCAATCACCACATCTGTGTTGTGGTGATGATGGAGAGAGGACAAAGCAAAGACAAGAGGAGGTGGGAAATTAAGCTTCATGCATTTCCATTAAAAATATTGTTTTCTTTGTGTTCTAAGGTTAAGCAGGCAGTTCCAAATGCACACATGAATTTCTGTGGGAAAACAGGAGGGGAGTACACTACAGCTGGTTTAGTGATATAGATCCAGAAGACAACTGGATAGCAGTAGTGTGTTCAAAATAAAAACTCTAGGATTTATTTGCCCTTTCTTCTTTTTTTTTTCAAATGAGGTTTATATTCTAGCCCTTTTCTTTGAAGCTTCCATAGAAAATTGAAGCTTTTGTTTTTAGTGTGAACCCTGAGATTGCCACAGAATTGCTTGGTGCTGGGAACTGGAACTTTTAAGTAATGATTGTGTAGTGAGGAGTTTGGCACCGTGAGGACTGAGTGTGCTGATAATTTGGAGGTAATGCTGTAGTCCATTTCCAATGGTTTCCGGGAATCTGATGAATTAATTAGCAATAATGAATCAAGCTTTCTTTGAATCTATATGAATGAAATATGTGTCGCATTGTGGAAATCATGCCTGACCTCTCATCTCCTGGTGGGAAGGAGAAGTGATTTTACCTCTATGCTTCACAGCGTTGTTGGAAAATAAGCTTGAGTGCCGCCCAGGCAGGGTGTGCTGCTGCTGCTGCCTGCTCCTGCCTAAAGTGTTTGGGCTTTAAAACTGCTCACCTTCTCCTGTGGGAGGGGTCATGACAATACTTATCTAGAGCATAAGGATCTCAAAATTCATCTTTCAGTAACTCATCTGCACAATACATGTGAGACCCTGAAAGCATTTCCTGATACATGATACAGGAGTGGCTTGCTCTCCTGTGATGGGGTTTTAGGGTTTTATAAGAAGCCTCTCTGTTTAATTTCAGTTGTTGATCAGCTGTCAGCTGTTCCTTGAGGAGGGCTTTCTAATGCTTTTGCTCTTTGTTCCATTCTATGCATTTTTTGACAGCTCATCTTGGTATATAGTTTCTAAACTCATGAATTAACCAGGCATATCTAACTCGCTGCCCACCAGCCCAGCCCTGGGTGTGCACCCATCACTCATCAGCCCTGTTGATAAACAATTTAAGAAGGAACAGCATTTTCATCCCACAGCATATGCTCATCAGCTGGCGCTTATAAATTCTTTGCTATCTGATCATATGGTTTCTGTTGTGGAGGCTCTGCAGATAGCTTGGTGGGCACCTGTATCTTCTGTTTCATGCTGCGTGTGATGCTCAGGTTGCTTTGAAGAATTAGAGGCTCAAGTGTTGTTGCCAGCTCCAGTAGACCACATCTAAGATCCCAACACCTGTATAAAATATGGCTCAGTTTCAAATAAAAAAGGTGGTTTTTGCCTAGCAACAGGTTTTGCTGTACCTAAGGATGAAAACGCTGAGAATGTGGCTCAGCCTCTTGCGTCACTCCAGTGCTGAGGTCTGACAGTCAAATCAGGGCTGACATTTCTGATGTGCGAGGAGGAGAATGATCCAGTATGCTTCTCCAGAGCAGAGCTGTCACTGTAGAACTGACAGTAGCAAAAAGTGCATTCATCACTGAGTGACTGGATATCCTGGGAACGTGCAGAAAATAGAAATGCGTGTCCCGTCAAAACGCCTCACTTTTAATGGCTATTTTCTGACTGATGCCATTTTGCTATTTACATCTTCCCTGAAGTATTTTATAGAAAGCTGAGTCCCTTTGGAAACCCACCCAAACTACCAGAAGTGTATCTTACGTATTGTAGTATGTAAGCGATTAGTCATCACTTGTAAATTACCTAACGGAGGAGGAGGACATTTATATTAAGGGAAGGCAGAGAGCTTGACTGACTGGTATATGTCTCAGTTTTTCCTGCCTTTTTACCTTTTCTCTCTCTTTTTTTTTTTCCCAGAAGTTAAATTTGAAGGATTTTTAAAACTCATCCTAAGAAACACTGTCGTTGCAGGTTTGAAAAATGGTAGCTGCACACTGTAAGCCTATTTTTCCATTTGTCTGTTTTTTTGGGAAAGTTTATGGATTGTTTTAACTTCAGATTCTACAGTTTTCTTATACCTTTCCATTGAAAAATTATGTTGGCATCAGAAGTCTTAAGTGTAACAATATGGGGAATTCAGTTTGTGAAGAAATAAGTCTTTGGTAAAGCACGATAGGGTTGCGTTGAGCATTTGTGGCGCAGAACCAGAGATGCTGTTTATTGGAGGTGTGGCAGATCTCTTCCATTACTGGATGTGATGCTCTTTGTTTGCGTGAGTTGGGGTCTGTTTTTTGGTTTGCTGTCTTTGTTTTATGAATTGTTAATTCATACCATGGGGTAACACTGAAGAATCCTGAAATAATCTTTTTGCATCCTGATCTTGGTACAGGTTATCTATTTCTTAGTTTTGGAAGTTCTTGATTTCAGTGTTACCTCCCCTGCTACTGTAATGCACTGTATAACCTCGGGTTTCTTTGTGCGTTTTTGTCTGGTTTTGGGTTTTTTTTTTTTTTTTTTTGGTTTTATTTTTCTTCTTTGTAGTGGTGGTGGGTTTTTTTGGTTGGTTCCCCACCATCACCGTTCTGGGTATTGGTTCCATTAAGTATGTTTTTGCATGTGCTTGAGCACTTAGGCATAATTTTCCATATTGTTACTTTGCCACTCTCATTGTGATCCTTGAAGTACTTCTCTCAGTGCAATAAATGTACTGAAAATACCTCGCTAGAAATACTGAAATGTGAGTGGGCAGATGTGCTTCGTATTACTCTGCACAAATTATTAAGTGATTTGAGGAGAGGAAATACTTTCATATGCATAGGTTTTTGGGATTGTAGAAGTTTGTGGAGCTGTGTGCCCTTTTCCTCTGTGTGCCTGAGGTTCTGGAAGGCACAGACTTGATTTTGTGCAATGCTAAATTCCGTTTCCGTGTCATGGAATTCACATACTTGAATGTTGGAAACTGCTGTGTGCTATCACATACTGCATGGTAGTTGCAGCCAGGAGCAATTTCAAGTGTGCCTCAGAAACAGGGAGTCTAATAGTAGACAGATGATTCTCACCTTTTCTTTCTTCCCAAGCAGAGTGCTTTGGATTTCTTTCTGTTTTCAGTTTTTGTGTATGTGTACTTCCGCAGCCTCTGTGCACAGGCAAGCATTGAGGAGCGGAGAGTTCAGCACCCAGACATGGCTGGTAGACCAGCCTCATCCCCAAATGCTCCATTTCTGTCAGACCAGTTACTCAACTGGCCAACTCTATCTTGACAAACAGCACATATTGATTGCAATGCTGAGGCAAGTCTTTGTTCAGGTTTATTTCCCAAAGATAACTTGGAGATCTCCTTATGCACCCCAAGCAAGTTCTTGTGGGCATTGTTTGGGGAATAGGGTTTCAAACTCCTCCTGTTCTTGATCATTTCAACTTTTATTTGGCTTGTTAAACCTCAGTTCACCACCCTGGCAAAGGAGGTTGCTTTCCAAAAGCCCCCACCTAGCTGATTTTCAGTGCTGTTTGAATATTGAAATTTTAGTTGGAGCAGAAGTTGTGTTAAAAACAGGCAAGGCTTTCTTGCTCATGCCCTCATAGATTGCTGTTGAAACAAACAGATGAGCTTATATATAAATATGTATATATGCTTTTTTTAATGAAAAGTGCTGGAATTCACTAAAAAAGGTTAGAATTGAAGTGAGTAATCTTCGGTGCATAATGCAATTGTTTAATTTTAGTCCTTTGCGTAGGAGCTGTTATGCCATGAACAGCCGGCTGTAGCCTTCATTAGAGAAGAAGCAGGCAGTTTTGAGACAGGTGGAGCTGGATCGAGCTGTGAAAGTGATTTACTTGAAGCCAATCATTAGTGTTAGAAATCTGGTCCTATCTATCGCATCCTTAACCATACCATGATCGTTACCGATACTGTTATTTACTTTTCGTCTTTTTCCAGGTTGACAATGATCCGCCAAACTCTCTGAAGAACCAGCATGGAGATTGGCGTGCTGTACTGCTAATGGGGACATGGGACTCAAGTTGTCATTGATCATTTGTGTGGACTTAACTAGCGAAGAGCAACAGAAGACGCTAGGAAGACAGTGGGAATTATAGCAGATTTTCAGGTAAATGGTTTCTTTGCAGCTGGTTAGCTATGACTGTAATTGTATATTGAGTGTTGTGTGAGCATGTAGATGAGAGACAGGGGTGATACGCACATGTAGAACTTGTCTGTATGCATGTCTCGATTGTAATTTCTTAACGAATTAAAGATCTTTTAACAGACCAACTCCTGGTCTTTTGCAATTCATCATATTTTGAAATTTTAGCAAGGTGCTTCAAGTATCAGCTATAGCTGCAGACTAGCCAATACCATTGCATCTCCTGGGTAAGAGGGTGAGGGGAATGAGGACAAGTCAAGGCTTGAATTGGTTTACTGCAATCTAGTTTATAAGCTTAATATTGTGTGTAGCTTCCTATCTTGCAAAATCCATAGTTCTTCTCAAAGGAAGTAGTGATTTAATATATTATGTAGGAAAGATTTTGTTTTATATGCTTAATGTGTCAGAAGAAAAACAAAAACTTGAATGAATAAGGTTGCAGAACACTAGTACTTTTTATTTTTTCACATAAAGCACAACTTAAAAAAAAAAAAATGAAGGTGAATGATAACAAATCTGTTGAGTATCGATTAGAAGCTGTAAAAAGAAACATGGCAAAGGATGGTTTTGCTTAATAGCCACTGTATCGCTGTTGAGAAGTGACAAGGTATTGCAAAAGACTTGCTGAAATAACTCCTCAGCTGCAGTTGTTTTTCCTGAAGATGCATCCTAAGCCAAATGGATGAGGAGGAAAAAAGTTAAATTATTCATGAGTCTCATTTGACAATTGATCAGTGGGGGAGGCTTGGAGAGGGAGCTAGAGAGGAAAAAATAACAGGCTTTAACTTTGAAAAGCCTTTAGAGCTTCTGTACAGCAATCCATTGTGAGCTGAGAGTAAATGCAGTTCAGTTAGGATATCTTCATTAGAAATACCTGCCAAGGGCTTCCTGTAAGGTTTCCACAGTGCTGGAGAGCGACATGGGTTTTGGGAAGAGGCTTAGACTTTTAATAATGGAGCTGTCAGTTTGATGCCTTAAAATGCTGACCCTGAGAGCTTTATTGCCAAATTTAGATTTCATGTTTATATCGAATTATTACCTCTCCGACTGATTTTTTTGTTATTAATCAATAGTGAGCACCACAGGCTTCTGCAGTATGCAAAAAACACAGCTGAGTGTTGAAAAGCCACAATATCATTGTTGGCACTTGCTTTTTATTTTTCATTTTCTTTTATTTCTGGCTGTTCTTTTTAAAAAGGAAAAAAAAAAGGGATCTAGAGGAGGGGAGCACTGGCATGCCAGTCACCTGTAAGGTAGAGTGGGTCCACCCCTGCCTGGTGCCACTGAGCTGTGTTGTGCAGAGCTCCTCGCCATCCCTCCCTGCACCCAGCAGTCTCAGAGCCTTGCCTTAAATCTGTTTTCCCCCAGCACTCTTGAGGTCAGAGCTCTTCTTGTTTATCCCAGCTCAATTCTGTTGTTACCCAATGCTGTCGATTCAGTACATCACTTCAGCAGGGGCATATGTAGCTCTCAAATCCCGAGCTCTTCACTTTGATTTATTTATTGAAGGGAATGAAATTACTTGCTTGGGAATGTAAAAAATAAAAATTCATCCCTGGTGTTTCTGTGTGTGTGTTTGTGTTGTGGTATCTTGACCTTTCAGGTCACCAAATCTTGTTATTTTAATTTCTGTCTGGAAGAATGTCTGAGCAAGGTAAATTGAACCAGGAGACAGCAGAGGAAGCTGTGAAAGAGCAGGAGTCTGCCATCTCTGAAGTGACCCCAGACAACTGTATCCTTAATAAATCTGAAAGCTCAGAAGTAGAGGAAAAGGAGGAAAAGCTGAGCGATGGCAAGACAGAGCTACAGGTAAGACAGGAATAGCGAATTCATGTGTTAAATATTGACATGTTACCGTTGCATTTCCGTTTCTATGACTTCTTCCATTGCCTGCGCTTCCCCTATTTTTTCCCTTCATAATTTGAGACTTGTCTCTTTTTGTTTTCTATTTTTTATTTTGGGTCCTTTTATCTCCCTATAAAATAAATGCTGTTATTTGTTGTACCTTTCAAGCTCTTTAGGCTGCTGTCCATGTTATTAATTTTTCTGAGAAGTTAATTCCTACACGTCTGTGTTAAAGCTTGGTGAAATATTTGACTGTTTTCCCTCTTTGGGGATTTAGAAAACTACCTTGATCTCATGAATTTACAGGTAATACTAATAAATAATTACTTAATGTGTGGTTTGGTTTGTAGGTGTTACTGCCAACAAAAAGTTGTTATGCAAAGCCTAAGAAGGTAATTTAACAAGAAGACCTTATGGAATGAGGGGGTCTAAATACATTTTGCTCAATGGAATACAAAATAAAGGGGGAGACTACAATTTAAGAGGAATTTGGAGAGGGGGAGCACTTACTTAAGTATGCCTTTTCTTGTAATTTCATTGTATGCGAAAATTACAAAACACTATGCAGTGTTTGTGCTGTTTGTACCTGTTTTTAAAATGGATAAAGCGAGCAGAGGTGATTTCTCTGTCGTCCCTGCTTTCCAGACTGGGTTCGGGGAAGTTGTTTTTTGCAATCAGCACCTTATTAAAATACTGGTTTAGGAGTGATTTGATTTCTCTATTTATTGGTAATGCTCTTGTTATGCATGTTTACCACTGAAGTGATAACTGCTTCTTTTTTTCTTTACTATACCCAGAAACGAGGTGGAAATCAGCAGAAAAAGAGATCCAAGGTAAGGATCTGTCTCTGCTTGGAATTGCATGGCAAGCTGCCATGGAAGGATAAAGAATTTCAGTCAAATGTCTGCACTTGATATGATGGCCTTTCACCAATTGGTTATCTCTCTTTTTTTTTTCCCTTGCTTTTTTTGTTTTGTTTTTCCTTTTACCCCATAATTTTATTGCACAAAGGCAGAGTTCATCTAGATAAAATACGTCAGGCTCCCCATTATCTGTTTGCAGTCTACGTGCTGCTGGGCTCCTGTGCTTATGTTGGATAGTATGGGTGTTTTGAGTGCACCAATGGGGAAAGAAAAAACTCATTCCCTTTGCTTTAGTAATAAACATTTTTTTTTTTTCAATTTTATTTTAATGATGTAATTTTGATGTAAATGAGCAAAGATGGACTTGCTCCCAGGACAGATAGAAGAATAAAGGAGCTTCTCTGGGCAACGAGAGAAGCTTCTTTTAATTTTCCAAGGGCAGAATCTGTAAAACCTTTTGCATTTTCTTGTCTATGTTCCTTAGCTATAATGTCACTGGAAGGAAAACAAACAAACAAAAACAAAAAACGAAACAAAAAAAAAAACCTCCAAAACCATATAGAGCATTTGAGTTTAATTCTGTTGAATTAGATTTAGTATTGGATTATCTATTCCAATTTTTTAGTGAATTAAGGGGAAGTAAGTGAACCACAGCAGAAATGATTAAAAGCACAAAGAAGCCTGCCATCTCCTGCATGTGGCAAGTGACTAGTTGCTTACAATCACTTTCTGTCCATATCTAAGGCAGATAAAATTCTACTGGAAGAGCACGTAGGTAGATATTTGGTATGTTTAGGGACAGCTGATGTGTGCTGTTCATGTGACTTGGGGTCAGCAGGAGTTATCTCTCTTGTTTTTTTTCTGTCTTATTCAGTCAGGAGCTAAAGGAAAGCTCGTCCGGAGTCTTGCTGTGTGTGAGGAGACATCCCCTCGCCCGGGAGCAGAAAACCTTCATGATAATCAGGTACATTCACAGTCATTGCTGTTAGCTGCATGGTTGACCTCCATGTTCTGTTGCATGGTTACGTTACTTAATTGGGCATTTAACTGTGTGTTTCTTGGGGGAAAAAATTACATCTGACAACACGTTTTTATGAAGTTTTCTAGTTTAGCGTGAACTGTATTTTGAAATTATAGTTTTACACTATGTCACAGGGTATTGTTTGCTTTTTTTTCCAGACCCCCTGAAAATTTCAGCAAATGGAAAAGAATTCAAAAGAATTCAGATTTAAAAATTAAAAATATAGTAACAATCAAAAAGAATATTAATACGTTCTTTTCTCTAAGGCTATCTCTTTCAAGGCTGCACCAAATACAGTTATGAATATGCTCTGGTTTCTGAGTCCTCTGAGACCCCAGTTGATATCAGTGTCCCATTCACATAAAATTCACAGGTCCTTTACTCTCCAGAATATCTTGGCAGAGTCTAAGGGTGCCTCCTACTGAGTGGCATTTGTTTCCTAAATTCTTGGTGTGGATTTTCCAGTATCAAAAAGCTTGTATTTGAGTCTATCTGTACTGGTAGTGTTGTATTCCCTGTGACTGGTAGAGTTCTGTCCCTTTACCACGGAGCCTAATGCTGGTCGTAGTCTTTGTAGATGCACTTCAGAAAACACCCCAAGTGAAACACCTTAAATATGCTTCTTTGTTTGCCTGCTAAGATCAAGACTTGAATAAAAAATACAAACCAAAACCAAAATATCATGAGCACTGCCTATAATTTGAGATGCGTATGTGCAAATGAGATGAGCCATAGAGAGAGTTGGAGGAAGTGACTTCTTGTGAGTTTAGCACTAATACAAAAAATCACTTTCAAGTGTACTTTCTCACGGTTTCCTCTATTGACTTGACTTGAAATAAATTCAGCTCTCCTCTTAGCTCATAAGTATGGAGAGATTTTTCTATTTTTTTAGGTTTTTTTTTTTTTTTGAAAGACCAAAAACCAGGTTGTTTAGCAGGGGGACTTCTCCATGTTCTGCTGCTCTACAATGATGCTTATGCAGTAGCTAGGTTGTTTTATCAGTTGTTCTGTTGTAGGTATATGCTTCTAACTTAACATGCGTTGCTCAAGATGCGTGGCTTTTGTTCTGCTTTCATTTGTATTTTCTATTGCTTACTGGAGAATGAAAAGGAGATTAATATAAATATAAAGAGACTGTATTAAGCATGGCATGGTAGTTGATAATGTACTGCACAGGACCTGTACTGAACCTCCCGACGCCAGGCAGAGGAGGGGCTCCAGCCACATGCATCCCCCAGCCCCACCTGATCCCACGGGGTATGGCAGGGGTGTCCTTGGCCATTCTGAAACAATAACGGGAGATGAAATGCCTCCCTGGACCCAGCTTCCATTTTGTAAAGGTGCAGTCAGCTGGGTGTGATTAATGAGGCAGGAATTGCGTTCTTGCTATCACTGCCCTTTGGCTGATGAACGTGGCTCAGCTTTGCCATGGGACCTGCAGTCTCCTCCTTGGACTGGCTGAAGGGTACAGGAAACTTTGTGCCAACCCAGTTGCTTTGCTTTCACTTTAGAGGAGAAATCATAGCTTATTTTTGTTATTTTTTTTAATTATTATTTCATCTTAATGGTTTACAAAGCACAGAAAATTAATTACCAGAGAATGTACGGTACATTGCCAGAACTACAAAGTATGGATTGTACTGCAGACTTGATGTTTGTATTTATATTTGAATACTTGCCTTCATTTTCCTGTGTAGGGAAAAAACACTTGTTTACCTGTATTACTTGATCTTGAACGCTTACCTGATGGTTCGCTATGTCCTTTTTTAGAAGGAATGTTGCCTTTAATGTTATACTATTGACCAATACGTGTATTACTGCAATTTGAACATATATTTTGTTGTTCACTATACTTATCTTGTATCAATGTATTTATTAACACTGTATTTTATTATTGAGAAAAATCAATAAAAATATAACAAAATACACAGTATCTTGCTTTCACGACTCTGCAGCCCTTCATGCGTGTTTCTTCTAGTGCAATCAAATATAGAGGTATTACGTTACGTGTAAGACAGTATTTACTGTATGTTCATGTGTGCTTATGTGTAAAGTCTGTCGTTTACCTTTTCATTGAAATAAATGCATGTTAGAAGCCACTGTGAAGCTTAAGGTTACTGTCCTGAGAAGGGCACGGCCAGTTACATTTTTCTCCTCTGTTTGGAAAGCTAATGGCACAGTCAGTCTGCTTGGGGCAGTGCAGGGAGTCAGAGCTGTCCTCTGGGGTCTTTTGGCAGTGGTTGATCCAAGTACGGGGTTTGAGTGAGAAATTGTTCTGCCATTTGAAGTGAAGGAAAGCAGGAGTAACGTTAGTCCTCTGAGTGCAACCAAGCAGGTCAGCAGACGTTTTTCTATCTACCCGTCTCAAGTGGCCAGCAGTCACCCCTCATGCCCTCTGTACAGTAGGGTCTTGGCTAACATTGTCGTCTAGAGCTAACAAAGGTAGGGATTAAGGACAGTAGTTCAGGTTAAATATGGGCTCTAGGGCTTTGTTTCTCTCTTACAGTGCTTTTCATCTTGAGTCCTCTGTGCCACATTCAATTAGGCTGAGAAATTATCCAATTCCTGTCTCAGTGTGGCATGTTTATGCTGATACCTTGTTCTGTTAGGATTTTGTCTTACATGTGTTGTGGTCACTGACTTGTAGTTCTCTAATCGAAAAAAAAAAAAAATCCCAAACCTAAATTTTGTTTTAAAAAATAAACATCGAAAACTGCCCAGAGAAGTCGTTGATGCCCCCTCCCTGGAAGTATTCAAAGCCAGGCTGGATGGGACTTAGAGCAACCTGGTCTAGTGGGAGGTGTCCTTGCCCATGGCAGGGGGGTTGGAACAAGATGATCTCTAAGGTCCCTTCCAACCTGAACCATTCTATGATACGATTCTATAAAACATCATTTAAATTAATAAAGATCTGGTTTCTTTTTCTTTTTTCTTTTTTTTTTTAAATCCCTTATTTTAAAGTTTTGTATTGATCCTTTTGGTATGCTAGTATTTGAAAAATTGTGAGGTAGTGGAATTTACTAGCGCTCAAGAAATTCTGCTCTTCTCCAGTAAGAGTGAATTTGGATTTCATTAACCCCATGCCAGAAATTTACCAGGCTTGCAGGACTCTCCTCTGTTAAATACTGCATTACCAGGGAGTTTTACCCCAACTTAATTCAAATGTATGTTTTTACACAAAAGCATATGTTATTATTTTGGCCGTTTTTTCTATAAAAAATATGGACACAGAAGTATGCTCCCTTAAGTTTTATACAATCAGATGTTTTCTTTTGGGGTTACCATGGCATCATTTAAATTTTTCAAGATATTTCAATTTGCGTTTTATTCAAAGTAACGCAATATAAAGTTATGTTGTAAGTGGGGAATAACAAGTTCCTTAAAGCAAATGGTGGTCAGCTTGAAGTCTCAGTTTCAATTAATTTTTGAAGATAAAGTATGCTTTCAAAGGGACTCTTTCTGAAGTACTGAAATTTTGAGAACAAAATATGTGATGCCTTGGAGAATTTTGCATACCACAACTTGAGAATTGCACCCTTTCAGCTAAGCACGTTTGCTTATGACTTTAAATATGAAGTACCCGATACAATAACTCAGCCGTTTCGGATACATCTGAATTTATCACTTGATGACGTGTTTCTTCTGTCAGAGCCTGAAAGCTCTGTCTGATCATCTGGCTGATGCTGCATTTACTTGTATGAAGCAGTGAACCTGCAGCTTTCTTTTTGTGGGGAAAAACATATTTTTCAGACATTTATCCTTTGATTATTATTTGACATATGCAATATTTATTAAATTTTAGAATTACATATGAGGGCCCATATGAAATGCGTTTCACTGTTCCAGCAAGTCTTGGGGAAAATTATTGAAATGGAGAATAATGTGCCTTTAATGTAGGTAGACTGAAAGCATATAGATTTCAAACAACAGTAGAGAAATTCAGCTACTAGTGGAATTTGGCTTCTAAGGTGTCATTATCATCCTCAAAAAAAATATATTTTTTTTTTGAATAGGAAAGAAATGTACCTGGCTTCAGCTTTTCTAGCCATACACATTTTAATACAATCTCTGCAGGTTGCAAGTCTGAACTGCACTGAATCTGGCCCTTAAGTTATCTTTTTTTTTTTTTCTCCCTCCCAACAGGAATCAATACAACTACAGCTTTCAAGTTTTCCTAGTTTGCAAGAAGAAGATAAAACTAATAAAGATGATTCTGAGAAAGAAAAAGAGAAGGATAAAAATAAAGATAAAAACAGTGAAAAAAACAAGATCAGAATGTTATCAAAAGGTGAATTTAAAACATTTAAATTGTTATAACTACTTTTATAAGCATATGTTTTTATTTGCGCATAAACATGCAGTAGAAATGTTCTCATAGACTGAGAAAATTCAGAACGTGAAATGTGTGCACATGAATTGTTCATACAGATGTTGCACTTTGAAAATGAGAAGCCTTTCAAACTGGTTTGTTGTGGATATTTTTTTCATGGAAAATCATTGTTCTGAATACTTAACTATGGTGGTATGAACATGTATGTAAGTATATGTGATATTATAAAAGATAAGCATAGGACTAATGCATTTCTTTTCCCTTTTGATGATGATACGCTGGCACATTGTTCGTGCAGTGCAGGCAGCAGAGTATTCCTCTTCAGCATCACTCTTCTATCTCGAAGAATTTGTCTTTAATACTGTGAGGAAATCCACTCATGACCTTTAACGTGCATTACCATCTATTATTTCAGTTACCTATCACCTATTATCACTTACTGTGACTTCTACAGAACAGGTTTTTGTATCTAAATGTAGTATTTTCAAAATCTTTTTTATTAATCCATGGTACAAAGTTAGAGAATTATGTCTTAAAAATAATCATTGCCTACCTGGGTGCGGATCCGCAGCTGGTGTGAATTGTCATTTGGCTTCAATGGAGCTCTCCACAGCTCACGCCAGCTCGCGGATCTGTGCGTACCTTCAGTTCAGGCAGTATGAGAGTGCTGGAAAATTAATTCTGACTGCTGTCACGCATCCCTGTTACCTGCCTACTCTCAGGCATCACTGAGTTTTCAATCTGTTAATGTTAATAGAATTCCCACTGGCATGATGCCTCATTTTCTGTGTGTACAGCATGTATTAAGTGATGCAAAGGTACGCTGATGATTAAAACCATTTTTTAAAATCTTTGGAGTTTAATGGAAGAATATGAAAGGGTCTTGATTGGCAGTCATGGCTTCTCATCATTTTCACATGGCCAGCACTTTCTTTCAGTGTCTAGTTTTGGTGCTCTGTAGAACAGTGCAGAGGATTCATGACCATCCACCCTATGCTTCCAAGAGTAGATTTCTATTTATTTATTTTAACTGGATTTCCAAATGAATATTTCACTTTCTGAATGTATGCTTTCAGATTGTGGCTGGAAAACTTAACTTGGTTTAAAGTACAGCTTAATCATAACTGTTGAAGAAAATAAATCAGTGTGAGATGTTTGTTTTTACTTTTCAGATTGCAGTCAAGAGTATACAGACTCAACGGGCATAGATTTGCATGAGTTTCTCATTAACACATTAAAGAATAACCCCAGGTAGGTATTTTCTGTGTTAGAGCTGGCCCTTTTGAAATTATAGCTGATGGTCTTAGAAATCCCATAAACTGTACATCGTGTTTTATTAGTTTGGGAGATGTGTATGAGGGAAAATGTAAAGGAGGTAGGTTTTCAACTGAAAAAAGCTGTGAAAAGTCATCAATTCCCAAACCCTTTCTAGCCACCTGTGCTTAATTACATTTTCAATGACATCTGGTCTTTGTCCTTACCTTCTTGTATATAGCATCTACATCGTTTAAGCAGTACTATATTATAATGATTGCAGTTGGACATTTGTGCATGAATATGAAGTAGCTTTCTTTCATCATTGCTGTAGACAATTAAAATCCCGTGCCTTGTGCTGAATTCTGCTCTTGGTATTCTGAGTTTTCATTTGGAGCAGTGAGCCCACCTCAGTTGAATTTCCCTCTAAGGAAGGGTTTGTTATGGATTTATACGTTGTTTTAAATATTCATTTAATTGAGTCTGTTAAATAGATGCCATGTACTACTGGAATTATTGGAAAACAAGGAACAATTAGGTACCTAACAGCTTCTGTAGCCTTTTGTATAGGTCAGGCATGTCCAACCTGCGGCCTTTGGGCCCCATGCAGCCTGGGACAGCTAGTAATTAGCCCCACTCCCTGCTGCCACACTATCATGGTGACTGCTCTTCTCTGCCACGTGGCCCGGCCTGGCCCCAGCTGCGCGCCCATCCCTCAGCAACAACCAAAACATCAGCCCAAGACAATTCCCCTTCACTGAATGCAGCCCAGGCAAGCTAAAATGTTGGACACCCATGGTACAGATCACAAGTGTCCAACCTTTTAGCTTGCCTGGGCCACATTCAGTGAAGGGGGATTGTCTTGGGCCCCAAATAAAACACAGAATATAGTTAATGTATGTAACTAACTTATTTTATTATTGTTATTTATTAAAACATTAAAAAGCAACAAAAACATAAACCTAGTAGGATATTTGATGTTGCTTTTGTGAAACTAATGCATCAATCTGGTTTGATGGAAGTGGTTGCAATTCTTAGTGAGTTCTCAAGGTGTTCAACAGAGACNATCAGGCATGTCCAACCTGCGGCCTTTGGGCCCCATGCAGCCTGGGACAGCTAGTAATTAGCCCCACTCCCTGCTGCCACACTATCATGGTGACTGCTCTTCTCTGCCACGTGGCCCGGCCTGGCCCCAGCTGCGCGCCCATCCCTCAGCAACAACCAAAACATCAGCCCAAGACAATTCCCCTTCACTGAATGCAGCCCAGGCAAGCTAAAATGTTGGACACCCATGGTACAGATCACAAGTGTCCAACCTTTTAGCTTGCCTGGGCCACATTCAGTGAAGGGGGATTGTCTTGGGCCCCAAATAAAACACAGAATATAGTTAATGTATGTAACTAACTTATTTTATTATTGTTATTTATTAAAACATTAAAAAGCAACAAAAACATAAACCTAGTAGGATATTTGATGTTGCTTTTGTGAAACTAATGCATCAATCTGGTTTGATGGAAGTGGTTGCAATTCTTAGTGAGTTCTCAAGGTGTTCAACAGAGACTTCTGATGAAATTTTACTCTTGCTGTGCTTCAAGGATGAAGCAAGGATGATCTCTTTTCGTGAAAGAGCCTAGGCTAGCTGAGAATGTCATGTCCAATCAAAAAAGGTGAGAAAACACCGGAGCTAGCCACAGCAGTCAGGGCTGTTCTCTGCAACTTGCTTTTGCAGCTCTGTGTGGCCAGAAACCCTCTGACTGTGCTGGCATGGAAGGTAGGGCTCGATCTGTCCTCATGTTGGGGAAGATGCTGCAATACCAACTGGAATATTTTCCAGATGTACCAGGGCAAAGCACATTTCATTTTTTATCAAGATGGTTGATGACACTTGTAAAATTGCCTTACAAATATTGGTGTACTCATTTTTTATCTAAAATGGCTATTGGTAGCTGATGCTACAGTTCCATGCTTTTTTTTTTTTCTTTCTTTTTTTTTTTGACAGGGACAGGATGATACTCTTGAAAATGGAACAGGAAATTATTGATTTTATTAGTGACAACAAGTAAGTAGAGATCCATGCTCGGTTGTGAGGCCACGTGTGCGTGCAGAAGTGCAGCTGAGTGAGTGATGTACTCATATGGACCCCAGCACCCTGAGCCCTCTTACTGGCATGTTACAAGATCAGGCTTTTGTTTCCTGACACATCATGTCTGCTTAAAACACGGTGGATGTAAATGAAAACCTTTTGCTTTTCCTCTTGCAATAACTTTTCAGTGGTTTCCACTGGCTCTGCTCAGTTGGATCCAAAAATATTAGTAAAGCTTTCAGTGCAGAGGATACCATACAGGCCTTTCTGAGTAGACATACTCAATCAAATGCAGTACCATGCAGGTTTCCCTGTATACTCTGTTATTCTAGCATGCTGGAAAATAAAACTGAACTTTGGGGGGTTTTCCATGTTTTTTTAATAAACTGTTCGTACAGTTTTAAAAGTAGAGAGTCAGAATAGGGGGCAGAGAAAGAAGTTACACTCTTGGGAAGTAAACATTTTGACAGAAAGAGAGGAAGAAGGAGAATGTGCCAATCTAAATCTCTCCAGCATTGCTCTGCACCTGACCTTTAGGAGAAGGGCAGAAAGCTGTTGCTGGTTTCTCAGCAAATCTGTGGATTGTTTGTACAAGGAGGGTGTGTTTGAGGAGTGGACGAGTTCTTCCCAATATACACGATGCCCAGTTGATAGCATGAAGTGCGAGCTTTGTAGCGTGTGGTAATGTGCTTACAGAAACTAAGTGTAATTGCTTTTTCTTTTCTGCCTTCTTGTAGCAAGCATCAATGTGCAAATGCACAAAGGAGAAATTTTCAGGCTACTGTCCACTGAATTATGAAATGCGTTGCTGTTGTTTAATTGTAGATCAGAGGAAGATGTAATTATCAATGCAATTTACTTCGTTTTTTTTTCCAGTAATCACTATAAAAAGTTCCCTCAGATGTCGTCATATCAGAGGATGCTAGTGCACAGAGTGGCAGCTTACTTTGGAATGGATCACAATGTGGATCAAACTGGGAAATCTGTAATTATCAACAAGACCAGCAATACCAGAATGTAAGTGCATCTGTTGTGTTTTCCTCATTCTCTTTCACAAGAGCCGGTTGGTACCATGACTGCGTGGCATTTCTTTTAGTAAACGTATTATTTTTTTTGTATTAAGAGTGAATACTGTTTATCATTTTATAGGGTTGGTGGGTGGGAGGGGAGTACAGGGGTGTCTCCACAGCTAGCACTATCAGCTTGTTTGAGGATTTAAAGACAGATAAGGATAAGCACCTTGTCCAGTGCCCTGAAATGTTATGTTCCCTGACTCCTTAGTGCCACCAATTCATGGCAGAAATGAATTTATTGCTTTACTTGTCACCTGATGCTATACAGGTATACTCCCAAATAACCTAAATGTATTTGGAAGGTTGCCTTTTCCCTGGTTCTGGCTCTCCCTGCTTCAAGATTCATTGTCTGCCCAGCCTGATTATTTAGCTTTTGGTTCCCCTCCACCACCTGCCGCCGCTATTCATTCCCTTCTCCTCCTCCTGGTTCTAGTTTATTTTATTTTCAGATCTCATAGAAACCACAAAGTTCTTATGGGATATAAAGTTCTTCTGATGGTTGAAATGCATAGCAAAATTCCTGGCAGGTTAAATGTTTGCTGGCATGCTTTCTGCTCTCCTCTGTGAATCTGTATAAAGCCAGCAAAAGCGCAATACAAAGGTTTGTGGCTGATTCAGCAAGGATACAGTCATGTGTCCATGCCTGTCAGCATTGCTTCTGCCAAATGACATGTGTATGTTAACAACCGTGGAAACAATGGTCTTAATTTCCCTCTTTACCTATAAACAATGTAATGAAGAGGAAGTAATTACAGCTGGGTAATGAAGTTTTGCTATCTGGTATTGGAACAGGAATGCCCCTTTTGAAAATTGAGTACTTCCTGTATTCAGTTAGTAGCAAAAATAAAAACCTTTATTTCGTTTGCATATCCAGTGGTTAAGTGATTTGCTTAGACTCAGGAGCTGAGGCTTTGTGTCTTTATGTTTTTTAATATATATTTATATATGCATACATATAAAATGCTATTGCCTTCTATTGTAGAAGGCTCAGGTTTCGATCTTGCAGAAGTGGGTAGTCCCTCTAGTATGATGGTATTTGTTATTTCTCTCAACCCTAGAAATCTTCCGCGTGTGTGAAGTAAATTTAAGATCATGGAAAATTTATTGTAGATCCTTCTACAATAAATTTTGCCACCCTGAGATATTCAGGCACTTGTAAAATAGCACTTAGACATCAATATTTTTAAAGGCTTATTTAAAACTGTGCTCAATTGGTCTGATTTTCAGAAGTCAAGAGAATTAGTGACTCAATAAACCTAGCATTCAAGCTGCTAACTCCTAGCCTCAGGATCTGATAATGGCTGCCCCTGTGTGAGGGCTTGTTTGAGTATGAATAAGAAAAAGCTGGGTATGCAGCAAACAGGTGTTTATTTCTAGCTGTAAATGACAGAAAAGAAGTCTGAAAACACATTTGATCGTATTTTAATGATTTTTAAATGCATTCCTCTCTGTCTGTACTGTTACCCCTTTTCCCGTCATATCTGTCACCTCTAGAGTGCAAGAACTGCTTCGGATCTCAAAGCATTGCCTTCTCCTGTTTGACTTGGCAATGTGATAATATCACATTGCTATCTGGCAATGCTTTACCTGGCTTTGTGGCTGTACGTCTCGTATTGATAGCGCTGGAACAGCACTTCTGGGGAGGACACTGAAGTCCCCTTCAACAGTTGAAACTTTGTCCAAGTGCTGTGGGGAAGCTGTGGCTTCTTGCATGGTGGGAATGGGAGGGCAAGCCTGGTTACCAGTGCTAATGGGCATCTCATGTGCAGGCTCAGAGTTACTGTGAGCACAGCTGTTCTGTACGCACCATATGAGCTACAGACTTTTTCCCCTTCTGCAGTGATTTGAAGATAGATAACTAAATGATATGGAGCTCATATTGCATCATGGTGCTTCCAGTGCGTTATTTACCATACTTTGATATTGCTCTAAAATAAAGCTTTGTAGAGGCTCTTTTCTCATAATTGGAGAAGATAGCATGGTGTGGTTTTTGTTTGTTTGTTTTTTAAAAAAACGAATGTTCCTGGCTCTGGCAGAAAATAGATGTTATTATCCAGCATGAATAAGGGTTGATGAGATTTTATTATCCACAGCGAATACTGTACAAGTTCCACATCTGAAAGCGTCCAATGTGATTTCATGTGTGCTGCATTTCAGTATTCCCAGGAGAAATGATTCTGTGTAGTTCAGAATCAACACCAAATACTGGGAATTTGTTCACTGTATTAATTACTACTTGGAAAATATCCAGAATACCGGAGAATCTGGAGAGCAGTTAAGACTGTTCAGCGTGATTATGCTGTGCTGTGAGCCTGAGTCTTCATTGTTGAATCCAACTTTACGGAGAGGCCCCATAGATACTCTGAAGGTTTGTGTTCTCAATAAATTATCTACTTCTGGCATATGGCTTCCAAAATACTTCAGCTGCATCCTCTCATGAGGCTTGAGTTCTTCAGTTTAGAAATTCTGCACAGTTTGCTACTTCTTTGTGTGCACGCTTATTTAGGAGAGCTTGTGACTGCGGAGTCACCATGTGGGCTTGAATAAAGCACCATGTGGCTCCTGTCTCAGTTGAGTAAGGGCTCATGTCACGTCTTGGCTCCCACTCACAGGTGATGAGTTGTTCCCTGGTTCCAGGCAATGGGGTGGATTTCCTCTGCTTGGCCTGGACCCCTCGTTTTCTCTGCTCATGGGTGCTCACGGTCACAAGTGTCAGGAGAGCTCATGGCTTTGAGGTGGATGGGCTGACTGGGAAAGCTGGACGTGCAACACTGCAATAGAGGTGCCACAGCATGAAGTAGAGCCCACCAAATGGGGAACAAGAATATGAATGGAGCGGATGGGAACATTTCATTTAGTTCTTCAACTGGCAATCTGTAGGACAACATATGCCCACTTTTGGGCACCTGAGCCAGTAAAAAGTAGTTTCTTTAAGGGGGGATGGAATTTGAGAAAGTGCTTATTGAGGAGATGATGGCTGGAAGGATGGCTCTGACTTTGTCCAGTTAACCATGTTCTTGTATGAAGAGGAGAAATTGATGGTAAGAATGCATTAGGACTTGATTCTCTCTGGGACTGCCATATTTGAGGTTTAGTCAACTCTCAGTGGATCCTCTCTTAAAACTGCAGTCAGACCCTAATGACCACTTTGCAGTCTAAAGACTGCTTAGAACGAGTAGCTTAATCTAAGTTTTTTTTTTTGTTGTTTATCAAAAAACGAACAAATCATACTGTTTATGGTGCTTTTTTATGAAATTAAATTCTTAAACACAGATGATGTCAGCTAGTCAAATGCTTGTTAATTTTCAAAAAGATAAACCTATTCTTGAGCTCTCATTATGTTATAGTGAGTTCTAGAAATAAATTACCTTTTGCCATGGTTTTTAAAGTTGAGTTAATAATAGTTAAAAAAAAAAAAAACAAAAAGCAAATTCAAAAAAGTATCTTTTTATTTTTCCTTATCTGACATCTTACAATGTTCTACCTAAACTAAATTGTCAAACTTTTAATATCTTATTCTCAGTAGTACACATGAGAAAAGTTGAGCAATAAATGAAGGAGGCCTAATTGTTATAGTTTTGTTTTTAGAGCTCAGAGCTCTAAATGCTGCTTAAAATGGGAAGTCTGCTTTATTCAGTATGAAATTGCTTGTGTCACCATTGTAATGTTTGTCTGTCATCTGTGTCTGCTTGTTATCTTCTAAAATGTATAGAGAACTTAAGACGATGAAATGTGATATAAACAAGTTTGGAATAGAGGCAATATATTAGGGCATCTCAAAGTGGAGCCAGAAAATATGGATGTCACCTTCTGTTCCGTGCATCTCTCATAATTCCTATCAGACAACTGGAAGTACTTCAGACCTTTTTGCAGAAGCTGTTCATGTAATAATATGCATCCGTTCAGTCAAATTCATTCATTACATTATCAGTGATAAGTAGAGAAATGCAGGGGAGGTATGTTTCCAGTAAATGGCAAGGATTTTCATTCGGCGACGATCATCCCGCATGTGACAGGTATGTCTGTACCACAGCCCACACACGCGTTCGTGAACATTTTTATATATGTGTGAGTGGCAAGGTTAATCAGAATTGAGAAGGTGGAGTGCTTATGTTACATAATGGTTGTGTTTAGACATTTTCGTACATCCTGAGGGTGTAACGCACCTATTATTAACTTTAAACCAATACTCATATCTTCAGTTATGACTAATATTTTTCAAGAGCATCATGATAATCCTTGTAGCATCTGGTTCTCTTCTGTCTTGCTTTATTAATATGTAAATATTGATATAATACTGGTCCAGTCAGAAGGGATTTTGAGCCTTTTAGATGCACCTAAAAACTCTGGGCAGTACTGAGATGTTTTGTGTATTGCAGAAGTTCCTTATAGTCCAGACTTGAACTGTGTCAGGAGGAGACATACGTGTAATATGTACTTTGTATGTCATAACTACAAAAGTCTTGTAGATTATTCAGTCTGTGCTATTTTATCTCCTCTGTTTAAGGGTGATTTGATTCACCAGAGCAGAATTGAAGTTCTCATTAGATTTCTTTTGTGTATACACAAAGTGATTTTTTTTGTCGATACCATCTATGCTAGAAACAGGTGCACTGTGCTAATTCCACCATCTTATGATAAGAATCAGGACTTCAGTACAGGATCCTGCAGACACATCAGCAAAATGGCATTTACTGAGCAATGACAATTTCCATTTGGAATAGTTTCTAGAAGATTTTTTGCCCTAAGCTGCTGTGCCAGGAAGACTTCCTTGAGATACCAAATGCCTTTGGAGCATGCAACTAAGTATTGCTTTCCCCTGGAGTGAATAAGGTATTCATGGTTGCTCAGTGTAAATGACTTCAATTTGTTTAAGTGATTGTTTGCTGATGGAAAAGGTAGAACGTTTTCCACATACAATTGATAACAGGTGGTTTTTATTCAGGAATATGGCAATAGTTACAGCTGTGTACCTCAATGCGGCGTATATCTTACTTTTTGCAAGAATATCTTACTTTTTGTAAGATCTCAAAGCAATGAACATTTGCCGGAGTTTGAGCCACAGTCTGGTTTTCAGTTTTTTTTGTCCCTCCCCTCCCCCCCTCTCCAACTGTTGTAACATAGAACATTTGTCTGGAAAATGGTTTGCTGTGTGGCGTTGCACCTGCGCTAAAGCACCTTATGGTATTGTTGATTATCATACATGCACAGAAGGTAATCATTTCATGAGCACAGAATCACTTTTATGAGCCACATGATACAGGAAAATACATGAACACCATTATTTTTGCTGTTATTTTTTTCTGTTGAGGTTAGTGTTACTTTTCTTCAAAGAAATATGAAGTCATCTCTGTTACTCAGTTTTCTATGGTAGCTACCTCTTTCCCATGCTCACTACAGCATAGTTCCTCCTTGACTGCTAAGAAATAAGCTGAAACTGGGAATATCTACGCTTTCCCTCTGCCGTGTAGTTGGTGTCCAGTTAGTACACCAGTGTCATGTATCATCGTATAGATAAGTGTAAGGGTGAGTAGTAGCTGCACAGAACTTAAATGGAAAAGCTATTTAAGTGAGAAATAACACTGTAATTGGCCAAGACGTTTTGTTATAGTTTAAGGTGAACATTAAACAACTAGGAGTTTCTTAAAAGCATGGATTAAAACAATAAAAAAAAACACGCTTATAACTATGAAGCTTGTGTCACTACATAGTTACATACATAGGTTTGAAGTAACAAATTATAATGATTTTCATGGATTTTTTTTTCTTGGACATTTTTTCATGCCAAAATTGTTTTTTAAACTAGCATTAAATTAAGAATGCATTAGAAAACAAACATTTCAGGGCTGTAGTAACCATGTTTAGAATGTAAGAGCTTGGTGTCCCAGCAGTCATTGCTGTGATGCTCAGCTTTTGGCCTTTCTTTTTTTACTGCCCCTTCTCACTGCAGCCCACATCAGAGAAGGCTTTCACATCCCAGAATGAGTGAGGAACTTGCCGAGAAATATTTCAGAAGAACAGTGAGAGGGATTACATATTTCATGTTGAGATTCAGGAAACGTCCACCTCCAGCAGTGGCCTGAACTACCTATGTATATTACTAACAGTTAGGGGTTTTAGCAATGTGTCAATGTTATGCTACACACGTTTTGGGTGTGAAGTACAGTATTTCTCTAAATGCTTTATCTGAGGTTGTGCATTCATCATTTCAGTACTTGATGCTCATCTGGAAGAGATTGAGCTTTCTCATGACAGTCTTTTTGAAAATTGTTCATTTAGCTTAACAGTACTTGAATTAGGAAAGCCTTTTTTTCTCAACAGATATTTTCTCACTTTAGTTTCATGCCTGTCTTACATGTAAGATACAAAAAATAAAAAATAGTTGGTATGCTTGATATTGAGCTGAATTTAACGCTTAAATGCTATCTTCATCCATACTTTGATCAATGCAAGCCATATACTTGCAAGCTATGGAGATGGCTTGCTCTGTAAATGAGATGTTAGGGTAAATGAACCAGTTCTAATAGCTCCAATATTAAATTTTCATCTAATGTACTTTATCAAAACTAAATTGTTTATAATTAAGGTGGACATGTACTTTACAGCGGTTGTATAGCATAATGAAATATTAGTGAAGCGTTAATCAGAGGACATATGTGGTATTTTTCTGGGTTTTTAATCCTTGCAATCCCACCCCTTAACAGTGTAAGTGTTGATAAATGCAGAAGGCTATGGTCGCCTGGACTGCATTGGGGGAAATGGAAGGTTGCCCAGAGAAAGAATGCTATGGAATAACAAGGAGGCAGTTCAGTTGAGGGGAGCTCTTCATGCATGTTTTATCCCCATTAACCAGTGTCTTTATGTGCTTATGCAAGCTATAGCAGGAAAGTGTCTGTTAATCAAGCTGCTGTTCGGCCGTTTATGCTTCTGAATCACTGAAGGCAGGTCTGGAAATCTGAAATGGCATCTGTGATTTACTTAGAGTTAACTTCCTCAGTAGTGGGTGAAATGATGTTTTAAACTCTGGGCTATAGTTCGCAGAAATGAGGTGCTGGTAAGTGAACAAGTGAATTTTTGAGGTCATCAAAATTATTCTTAGTAATTGCCTTTTACCATTCTGTTGTCTGCCTCTTGTTTAATGCAGGAAATATGACATAATCACTAGCCATGACAAAAATATCATGATTTTTGAGGATTTTTTGTCTTTACAAGCAAAATCAGTTGCTTCTGCTCTGTGTTCCAAGACAGACTTTGGTAGACTGTCTCTGACAACCTACTAAAAACCATCAGTTTTCTTCAAGCCGGGGATCATTCATGGGATGATTTCTGGCCCATGACTCTTCCTGCTGGACGTGGGGAAAATGCTTGTGACCTGAAGTAGAAGTAAGCACAAGAATTTATGATGCAGTATAGCATTACTTCATATACATGGTGTATTTGAAAGGAATAGTGGTTCCTCCATTACGACTAGCGGTTTCTCCGTTAGCTTTTGGAGAACCACCTTGCTTTCACTGGAAGTCTTCAAATCCTTAGTCTTGCTTTCCTTTTGTTTCTCTCTTCCTCGTTAATTTTTGAGCTTCTGGGATGTGAAAATGTAATTTTAAATAGAACTCTGCAGTTATGCAACACTCTAATTTTCAGCTGCTTAGAGCTTGCCATATCCTTAAAATGAAATATTAATGAGTTCTGCAATAATCTGTGTTCCGCTCAGGAGCCTCTACTAGCTGGAAATAAATTGGTGCTCTGCAACATGCTCAGTCTAGATATAAATCCTGAATATCAAGAACTAAATCCAGTCCTGGGGATTGGTAGCAGGAGAAGCAGGTTCCTGAGCTACAGGAATAATCCAAATTTGATCACAGGAGGACAGCAGAGTATCTCAAAGCTCTTTGAATGGCTGAGAGAAGGCTTTGTATTTCAGCCCTTGGACAACAGACAAGCTGGTATTTCAGTGTACCCTGGGCCTGTTGGGCTCACCTGTGCTTTCAGAGCAGTTTTTGAGTATTCTGGCCCCAAAATAGTGAGCCAAATATTGAAGTCTGTATTCCGGTAAACTCTCAAAGGGAGTACTGTGCTTTTTAATCTGTAGGTTAAAACAGGATGGCAGTCTGGAATTAAGCTTTAGGAAAGGTTGTGAGGGTCATGAGATGTCCTGTGCTAAGTTAACGTTAGATCAAATTTCTGTGTAGTCTGAAGGACTGCGTGATCTGGCCCCCCCTGCCTGATCCTCATACAGATTAACGTCACAGAAGACATTCAGTGTGCGTTATCTCTGTCCATCCTGCAGGCTTCAGGTTCACCATCATTTTCATAATGGGAAACACCGGTGCCAGCCCCATGGAAATCATGCTCCTAGGGTACTAAGACAGAACATTTTGAAGAGGTGAGGGGTTGTGGTTTTTACTAAGTGGCAGTCTGCCTGCCTGCTCTGCGGAGTGGGAGGCAGTGACAGAATAACCCTCACACTGTGAACAACAAGAAAGTCTTAACTTCCATGTAGTGTTGCCGGTTCTGTTCCTTTCAGTCCTGTCAGATTTATCTGCAATCGTCTCCATTAGAGAGGGAGAATGCCTGTCAGAATCACTTGCTACATTTAATATCCTTGTTGTTTAGTAATGAATACTGAACATGTTGAGTTTGCAGATGCTGTTCTGAAAAATGCTAAGAATGTACAATCTTTAGCCAGGAAAAATGAAACATTTGGTATCTGAGGTTTTTTTCCCGTGCTTCAGAGAATGCAGCACCTTTAAGCAACTGCCTTGTGCTGGGTGGATTTTTTTTTGATTGCTTTCAATGCTCTTTTGTCATCATAACAGAAGTTCTTAGTGACTCATGCTATAAAAGCAGCAATTTATTAATGAGGCATTTACCTCCAAATGCTCAAAATGCCATCTTGACTGATTTTAAGTATTAAGTTGTGATAATATAACTGCACTGTGCTTTAACAATTATCCGTATTTAAATTCCCATTCTGACTTACAAAAAGTGTTTGAGCATCCATCAGCCCCTAAAATACTCAGTCCTCATTCTCAAAACTGTTGTTTTGAGAGAACGTAATCAATTTAAGCTCTAGGGCTGGAATTCTGCCTTCTATCATTTAGTTCATGCCTTTTGACAATGATAGTATTTGCTTCCAACTTTTGTAAATTCTCAAACTCACAGAACGTATCACCATGCCTTCAAGATCAAAGCAGTCGTTTTTACTGCAGATAATAGAGTTTTGGCCCAAAAGGTAATGCTTATGTACCTTTATTGTGGCTATAATGCAGAGCACTAGGAGAGCCTCCAGCATAAAACTGAAAAAGCACAGCAGGCAGATGTAGTAGATATTCACAAACTAGCAAAGCAAGAAAGGACACCATACTGTGTAACAGCATGCCTGCAAAATAGAGGCCAACATGATGTTGGACCGAGGAGTTGGGTTTAATTAAAGACAAGCGCAAATAACAAGAAAATGCGGTTAAGCCATCAGAACACCTTCATAACAGCACCCTAAATCTTCACAACTTCTCCAAATGCTGTCGGCAGATGTGCTTCTCGCCCGCGCTTGCTGTCCCATTGCTCCCCTGACGGTGTGCTTATGGAAGAACATGGAGGCAGTTACTTGTTTTGTTCACCAGATGATGATCCTGTGGGTACCCAGGGGGGCTGTTTGCCCCTTCCTAGCCCCATTACCCCACCTATCTGTCCCTCTGCATTGCCACTCATTCAGGAGAGGAGTATTAACATCCTGTCCCCATTAAGTACATTAAATTAACATCGCATTGCAAATGCAAAGCTGCTCTTTTTTTTTTTCCTTTAGATTTGTGCACACTGCAGCGATCTCCACTTTTGAACTCGCTTTCCTATATTGCATGCCTTAGCTATTACCTGTGAGGTTTTTGCAGATGAAATGCGCTATAGCACTTGCTAGATTTCTTCCTTTATCAGGTGCTGTGCTGGTAAACTGCCTTTTCCACACATGGGGAGGTTGCTGCTCCTTTTGAAGGCATCTTGCAGCAGCCTGTGTACTGTAGTGCTGTCAGAAACATATGCCACATGATAAAGATTTATGTGCTGCGTAAGTCAGCCCTGACAATCCCAGGCTGCCTGTGAGCTCTGCTGATGCAGTGACTGAGTCTTCAGAAGCCTGGCATTCAAAGCTCATGCTTGTCTCTTTTCATTTGTCCCTTTGGTGTGGTATCTCTGCTTCCTGTTTCTTAGCCAGTTATTTCAGAGACAATTAGCTTATTTTAAATGAGTGCAGATTTTTTTTTCCCACTGTTTCATTTCTTATCTCCTGTATAAATAGGGGTTTGTGAAAATGCATTAGAATATTTCTAAACAGAACACACACAACAAAATGCCCTGTGACCCACTTAGCCATCAGGATACACAGACTGTTACCGCTGCAAAATGTTTCTAAGATCTATAATTTCATTAAATTTTGGATACCTGCTTAGGTAGTGGTTTGTTTTTTTTTTCTTTTTCCTTCTTTCTTTCTTTTTTTTCCTACACTACTACTTATAATGGTTGACTTGGAATGAAAAGCATTAAATGAGTATGTAATGGGAAATTCTCCTTAAATATTCCATTTAAAAAGTATGCCTGAGGGACAGACTCTGTTCTCTGTCATACTGAGATGAATTGAGAGGAACTCTGCTGAAATGAATGGAAGAATGGAACTAGTTCACATTAAAATCACCATAATGATCATAGAAAAATCTTATAATGGCTGTTTCTGTCAAAATCTAAACTTTTTTTTTAAAACTTTGACACACAAAAATGTTTAGCTACGTATTCCAAATCAATCCTCTCCAAAATACAAGCTTCATTGTTAGAAAATGAGTCCAGAAAAATGTATTTTGTTAGGACCTTGCTTAAGTAAGGACTACAGATGTCTTTTAAGTAGCTATAAAACGCTAACAGGAAATGATAGTGGTGAACTTGCAAGACAAAAAGCAAACAAAAGATAGGGACGCAGCTGTTTCACAGCATGGTAGAGGTTGGCAGGCACCTCAGGGTCCATTTGCTCTAACCCCCGTCCAAGCAGGGCCACCCAGAGCAGGGTGCCCAGGCTCATGTCCATGCCCTTTTGAGGATCTCCAAGGTGGAGACTCCACAACTCCTCTGGGCAGTCTGTGCCAGTGCTTGGTCGTCCTCAGAGTTAGATTATTCCAGGCACAGAAGCTTGAAATGACCAAGAGACTGTTTCCTCCTTAGGTTTTTTTGAAGCAGTGGAATTTGAGATTCTCAGGTGATCCACTGATCCCAGGAATGGGGACTAAACTGACTGTCATGCATGTGGGCCGCAGTCTTTGTAAGCATATATGTGCAAGTCTATTTTCTTGTACACTTTTATTAGCATATAAATACATGAGTACAGTGGGCCTATTGCAGTGAACCCCTCAAAATGATAGTTAATGTAGGTTGTGGGGGTTTTTTTTGGTATTGTTTTGTTTTCTTTGTGTGTGTGGAAGATCCCTAGATAGTTCGAGTACTCAAGTTAGTGATAAGGTCTTTAGAAATACTTAATTTCTCCTCCTAAAGGCTATGCCTATTCCATTTTTTACCACTTACAATTAAACTGAGATGTGGCTAGGGTTTCAAGGTAACCATTATGGTAGTAATAGTGAATAAGTTCCTGATTCAATGTGATTATGCAGTAACGAATGTAAGCTATGCTTTGGCTTGAGTAAGATCTTAATTTTAGGTCAACACTGAAAGCTTGGTAAATTCACTCCCTCACATGCATGAACACAATCTAATGCATTGTACAGACTCTGCTAATGACACTGTCAGGGCTAAAAAAGCTTAGAAGAGAAGTGAATGTGATTTGTTATCAGTTAGGACTTGCAAGAGGTGAATTCACTGTATCTGCTGTATTACTGTAACTATATACTGCATTACATAAGTGTATTGATAGTATTCTGAATCTTATACAACTTTACTTAGTTTTTCTTCCATTTTTAACCAGTTGATTCACTTGCAAATTCATAAATTAATGCAACAGATTTCTCCAGATGAAATACTATGGCTGTCCTTGCTTTTAGCAAATGTGCTATGCAGTTACTGGGGATTTTAAAAGCTTTGAATGTGCACTTGCACTGACCTCTACCAGAGGACCAGGCCCTAGTTCTTGCGAAGTCAGCCTCTTCTCTGTCCAAGTGATTAGAGAATTTGGTTCCACTTGCTGGTTTCAAACTGTTTGCCATCTGTATCCTTCCAGTATCATATTCTTCCAATAGATGTTTAAAAAATATGGTAAACAGTATTGACCAAAAATACAAGTGTGACCTCTACATACAAATATCGCTAGACTGTGATACCTTCTTTGAAATAGTCCTTAATTCATGCTTCTGAACTGATTGTCCTTTTCTGACTTTGAGCACTTGTGGAGGGAGGCCTGCGGGTTGGTGTGCCCTAAGATATTTGCTGCAGCGCTATTCTATTTCTCACTGGATAGTCTTCCCTCAACTTTTACATCCTTATTAGCTGAGCTAGCTGTGCTGTTTCAGCCTAAGTGGTAGCCATGCCCAAGACTTGCTGTGGTGTCAGAGAGGGATGGGCCATCCCAGAGGGCTCATGTAGCCCTGCTGCGCTCCATCATGCTCTGCACAAACAAATGTCTTTTCACAACTGGGGATCAATCACATACTGGGCTTGTAGATTAATTTTATTAACAGGCACTACCAGATCATTAGTTTAGACTCATAGCGTGATCTCATGCTTCTCTTCTGTCAGGTGGAAACATTTTATAGCAAATGAAATGGAAATTGGTTTAAACAAAATGGAAATAATGTGAGAACTATTAAAAGCGTATTGTTATTTAAAAATGCTAGTAGTTAGGGGAGATGTTTAATTGCTTTTTGAAGCTTTTTCTTTCTAATTTTTGATAAGTTTGGATCTTTTCTCTGCATTTTAAAATCCCAAGTATTTATTGTGTTCAGTGTATAGTTTGTTAGATGCTTTGAAGATAGCTTACAACTACAAATTTTGCACTGATAGTGCAGTTAGAGAAGTTTTGTTTGCATTCTAAGCCACAAAGCCAGAAAAACAGCATTCTTCAGCTGATGATCTCAAGGCAAAATATCTGAGGACGTGTGTCCCCTGTTCTAGCAGTGTAGGCACAGACAGAACAAGCCGGCTAGCAGTCCATTAATTGGTTTTTGTAGTGGTGCTGATATGAGTAACCACCACTTCCTTTAGTGATCCATTATGTTAGAAAACTATGCAGAAAGCCAGGCTCCTTTGGGTTGCCAAAAAGAAGAGACTCTGTAGGCCATGTTGATGGTTGGACCTGGTGACCCTAAAGGTCTTTTCCAACCTAGATGATCCTATGACTCTAAGGCTGTTAGGGCATCTGGGGAGTCTGCTGACTTTCACATTGTGGGCCTAATGTCTGAAAGTGCTAACACTTTCAGCTGTTGGACAGAGTTTTTTAATTCTCAGAATCTGTGAAAATCAAGCCATTATGTTTTGTCACTTTGTCACCAAAATGCAAATTATTCCCAGAAGCGGGAGTCCTTCAGATTGATACAGAAAATAAGGCAGAAGAGCTACTGCCTCTTAATATTAAATTTCTAACATTTCATTACAAATGTTTCCTACACATCTGATGATGAATTGTAATGGACTGTAATTATGGCAAGAACACGTGCTGTCTTTTGATTAGAAATACACTGCTAATTAGTTGAGTGCAAATCTGAGTGATACAACAACAAAATGGTGACCGATATACACAGCAAGTCTAATTTTCCATTTGGAATAAAACAAAGCAGAGACTTGCATCTTAAAGATTGCAGAGGACTTTTAAAAATTGGTGATAAAGTCACTGAATTCTATTAGCTTTACCTCTGATTTCTTTAGGGTTCTTCATTAGTAGCAATGGCCGTTTTGTGTCTGGCTTGTAGAGGTCTCTTGATTGGCATAAGCATCTCCTCGGGGTGTTGCTGCTGGAGGCATACATGCTCCTTCAGCTTTTGAAAACCAGCTTGTAATTTATTGGTGGGTGATGGTGTACGAATTCCGGCTCTTTGTGTCTCCAGACCAGTGGTCACCCCTTTGAAATCAGTGGGACATGACATGTTATAGATTGGGGTCCAGGAGTGACACAGCCTGGAACGTTGTTGGCAGCCATGAGGGGTGGAAGCAACCAGCCCGGTAAAATGAGATGCTTCTTAATATTTGCAATTTACACATGGCGTGAATGTGGGAAAACGTGGAACAGCTCCTCTTGGCTTATGAAAGTGAAAATGTGAAGCTTCTAAAATGTAGGGTTTGGCTCTTAAAAAACAAATGTCTGGATGGGTTTAAATCAGTGAACCAATTGATACTCTGTGACTCTTCTGGAGTATTTTCCTCACTTAACAGTGATGAGATAATTACTTGTTTAAGCAAAATACCATCAGTCTTTCCAGTTATGGTTTAGTTTGTTAGAAGTGAGAAACTCTTGCTTTTGCTCTTAAGATTTTCATCAGTTTTCCCTTACTTTTAAAGGTCAATAGGCTCCATGAAGCTGCCGCATTGCTGGAGATTCCAGCTACTGAAGGAGCCAAATTAACATGCAGTATGTTAATTTGTTTTCCTGTCCTTCAGTCGCAGACAGGAGAGAGAAATATTTCAGTGAATTCCCGCTCCTTGCTACATAACAACAACAAAAGCTATTTATGGCAATAACAGTTAGCAGCAGGGCGGCTGCCCCAGACAGCTATAGGACGCATCTTGGGATGAGCACAAATGTTAACTGCTTTTGCACTGAATGCCTCTGTGAAAACAAAGAGCTCTGAGAAAATAAAGATCGAACCAAAGCCAAAAGAAAGATTTTTTTATTGCTATGTTTTACTTTGCTGGCAGACCAGAGCAAAGGTTTTCTGAACATTTAAAAGATGAAAAAGGTGAAGAATCCCAGAAGCGATTTATCTTGAAGCGAGATAACTCTAGTATTGATAAAGAAGACAATCAGGTTGGTTCTCGGCTCGAGAGTGGCTGAAATTTTGTTCTGTTCTTTTCTTTTGTTTTGGAGGCGGGCTGACTGATGTTATTGTTGTTCTTTTGTTGTTGCTCTCCTCTCCCCCTGCTGCCCTCCCGCCCCGCAGCAGCTCCGAGCCCCGCGCGGCCGCTTGCGCCGTGGCAGTGTGTGGGGTCTGCATGGGCGGTTTGCTTGGCAGGACTTGCTGCATGCCCATGGGGGGAACGCCGAGGCTCGGGCTGCGTGGGAAGGCCGTGCCGGTCGCATTTCTCCATGTCTTGCCTAACGGTGGCAGCTGTTCCGCTCCCTACAGCTTGCTCCTTCAGTTGTACCCATCCGTTCAGAGCTGGATTTCAGTACGGACCGATGATGAACCAGTGTAGCCCAAAAAGGAGAAAAACAAAAAAAAGAAAAAAAAAA
>WBMW01001774.1:383674-419441 GCA_013396635.1 Penelope pileata
ACATGATGGTGAGGCCAGGTTGATTTTTAAACCATCCTAAAGTAGGTTTTGACCAAAAACCGATCAGTTCCATCTTTTAGTTCCCTCCCCTCCCCGTGCCCTCACCGTGTGTTATGTCTGTGTGACTGACCTGCTTGTTGTGCATGCACCGCGGCACATGTGTCCCCGTGTTGCTCGTCCCATAACACGGCGTTGCTGGCAGTGAGCGGCGCGCAGGGAGCACCAGGGGAGCGTGTGCCTTTGTGCTGCCTTTACCAGTCAGTGTTGTGCTGTTCCGGTCTCGTGCAAGCTGTGTATGTGGAATATATTAACAAAAAAAATAAAAGCAAAAAGAATTCTGACATGAATTGCTATTATGAGAAAATTCTCACAGGTAAGAAGACTGTGTATGTTTCTTTGCTTAGGTTGTATTTGTTGGAGGCACCTGCCATTGAGTCTCACATTGCCACTCTCCTTCATGTTTTCAGTAAAGGACTGATTTTCCTTTCTTTGTTTTTTTTTTTTTTTCCCCCTTGTCTTCACATCGTATATAGCAGCCTTGCAGTTAGGCTACATCTCAGCTGGCTTAGAAACCTCAGCCATTTTCAGGGCGTGGTGTACTTGGGGATCAGCCGAAGGAAAGCAGCATGACCAGTCACAGGCTGCTGGGAGGGTGGAGGAGGAGCAGTGACTGAAACGGAACCACTTCTGGCCAGAGGCCCTCCTCTCTTCCCTCTTTTACCCCAAGGCACAGCCATTTCCTGCACTGTAGTTTATTGATGGGCAAAAAAGGCCACACTTTTCCCATTGAAAATGAAGTCAGGGGTTCTTTATGGCATCGAAATGATTAAAATTCTTGTGCCAAGCACTTGGGACTTGTCCTTGTTTAGCTAGCTGTTGGTGGGTTTCTTTTAGGGCTCACAGTGTAGGTCTTACTGCCTGGTTTCCCTCTTTTCATCCTCAATCTCATAGGTAACACAGTGCTGCCTGCCCTCCTGCCTCGTGGCCGCTAGGAGAACTGAGAGATGGTAGCAGTCAAAAGCAAAGGCTTGGGATGAGAACAAGCAGGTTTAGGGCTATGGGTTGCAGGTGTTGGGCAGGAGGAGGCCTCCTCTCAGCCCTGGGCTCCAGGGGCCTGGGAGCCCTCAGGTGCCCTAGGAGTGAAAGCTATCGTTTTCATGCTTCGTTTGTTTGAGTGAACATTGATTATTCTCAGCTGACAGTTTCTTAATGGCAGTTTTTAACAGCTCAACTTATATAACCCTCCTGGTTTTTTTTCTGCTCAGCAAAACAGAATTCTTCCATTTAGAGATGACAGACGAAGTAAATCAATTGAAGAGAGAGAAGAGGAGTATCAGAGAGTGAGGGAGAGAATATTTGCACAAGATGTGAGTAGTTGTTTTCCTTGCCTCTTTAGTGCCATACCTTTCCCGGTAGCCAGCCAGCACTCCCCCCCGCAACATGAATGCTGGATTCGCACTGTGAGCTGGAGGTGGCAGGGAAAGGCTCTGAGAGGAGCTTGAGGTGCTGAGGTTGCTTTCTGGAGGAGGAGGAGATGCTGAGAGTTGCAGGGAGATGCGCAGAGGAGAGGAGGCCCAGCATGTTGTCTGAGTAGTGCTTATCCTGTTTCCTTGAATGTTCATGTTTGTGTGGTTGAGGTTTTCTTCTTTTTCCTTCACTTTTGCCAACCGAAGAGCAGTGATTTAAATGGACACTCTCAATGATCTCAAATAGCTGTATTATTTCATGCCTCAAGCTGAATCACTTTTTTCAAGCTGCATTCAGCAGAGCCTCCTGATAGTTGTGTGCTTTGGACCAGTGCTGTAGGACTGAGACGCTGAGGACCAGGAAAAGCCAGAGGTTAAACATGGAGTTGCACAGGTTTTTTGAAATGACCAATTATTTCTGCCATCAGAAAGCCACCTGTTGCTGATTGTATTGTGAAAAGAATATAATGAAACAGGCATTGTAATTCCTGCCTTACCAAAAAAATGAGAGCTTAAACAACAAAGCTACATTTCTAGAGGAAAACATTTAAATCTGTAACATCTGTAAGCTTTACCTCATGTTCCTGAAAAAAGAAAAATGGTAACTTGCTGTTCTACTGTAATTAAGGGATCATAAAAGGGGAGAGGCAAAAAAAAAAAATTGAAGGGGTAGTTAACATTTTGATTTATCTCACATCTCTGTGGGAGCTCTGCCACTTAGAGGAAGATAGGAACAAAACCAATTAAAACTTACTGAATCATATTTGACAGTGTCCTTTTAAATTAAAACTGTTCGTATATTGCAGAACTAATACTGTTGTGTTAGATATCCTTTTATTTTGCTCTGGTTTTGGAGTTCCACACTTCTGAGTTATTTTTCTTTTTAAGTAGAATATGTTCTACAGTTTAAGGTGTGTGTTGTCTCATTTGCGATAAGTAATTTTGCTCATTAATAAGTAGCTTGCCACATCTAAATGTTTTTAGCCTGGCTTTTTCCTTCTTGACTGAGAAAGTCCCAGTAAAAGAAGAGGCCCTTTGGAGTTAATGAGTTGTTGTTCATGAGCCTCTTTTTCCAGCCTGTCTCCTGTATGAAAGATGCTGTTTCTGGCTTATTACAAAGGAGCTTCTGCAAAACCAAAAACCGCTGGGTTTGAAGCAGACTGCAAATGAGGCAAAATGGTTTTTTTTTTTTTTTTTTTTTTTTTTTAAAATGGAAGCAGCTAGAAACGCCAGGCTGGGAAACAGGTGGTTGAAAGTGTGCTGGAACTCGCTCCCCAATGTGCTTTTAAACCATGTTTTTAAACTGTTGAGCTTTGAGGGCAAGTGGTGAGCTTCAAGTTGCCTACAGTTGTTGGATGTTGTGGTCTGCTGGGTTAGCATCTCCGAGCAACAAGGCCCAAGCAGTGGTGTGGTTGTGGCAGGTGTCTTACATGGGCGGGGAGCAAGCATGTTCACAGATCAGCAGTGTAGATCTCTCTCCCTCTCTCTCTCGTATCCACTCATTTGCTCTCTCTCTCTCTGCTATTGCAGGTGCTAGTGAGACAGCAATACATCATGTTGCAGCAAATTTCAGCAAGTTACTGATAATATTAACAGGAATTTTATTTTTTAGCTGAGCTTTTTTTGAGTGGAGCACTCCTCGCAGTGAGGTATTTCTAGGATGATGTCAGAGGGTTTGTGGTGGTGGACAGTGTCATGTATTGGTCCATTTTAGGAAAGAGAATTATGGCTTTCTTTCATAGATAGCCACTTGCCACATGTAGGACTTCATAGTTTCAAAGCACTCAGCAATCATTTGCTAACCCATTTTCCCCAAGTTTCTCTAATTTCTCTGAGGCAGGTACCTAAGCACATAAGCCTTGTCATCATGCAAATTACAGAAAGAGAGATAGGAAAGGATTAATCATGGTATTTTTATTATCTGTTTGCTATTTACACTCCTGTAGTCAAACCTTTATTCATGCCTTTCTTGTGAACCTTAGAAAATTGATTATGAGTATTTTACTTCTAATTAGAGTATGCATGAAGAGGGCTTGCATGAGAAGTCTCCAAAGGGCAGCAATGAAGGTGAAGCCATGACTTGTTGCACCTAGCATCACTAAGTATGCCTCAAGTATCCCAAACTCTGTGGATGATGCATCAACCCAACAATCAGAATTCACAATAAAATTTAGGAGGAAAAAGCAGTCTGGTGACAGAGGCAAAAAATTCTGTGCGTGTTTCAAGTACTTTGAAAAATGTCTTAACCTGTCCCCACATATTGGCCAGCAGAAAGCTTGCTTGCCCTTCCTTTGATTTCTGCAGCACTCGAGTGCACAAGATATCTTCATTTCCAAGTTTAAAATAAATATGTTCATGAATAATGCCATCATTATGATAGTCCTTATGATGATTAGTCTGATATTAGTCAGTTTAAATTATACTCTGTCAAATTTTCCATCTGCTATGTTGGCTATCATACATTTTGATAAGAGAAGCTGGAGGTTCTAATGACTCCTGTCATGTAGAGTCATAGCACAGGTGGCAGGGACTGAGAGAAGCGTGTTAATGAAGTAACTTAATAGAAGGATGGGTAAAAAAAAATGATTAATAAAGATCTTAATAAAAGGATTGGTAAAGAAATAGTTACTGTCCTGGATCACTTCAGGTCTCTGCACTAAGAACTGCAAAGCATGTACCTCCTAAACTTTTTAGGCTGCTGTAACAGTAAAACAGCACTGCATGAGCTCTGTTATGCTCAAGGTTATTTTTCAAACGTAAGGTCTACAACCTTTCTTTCTTAAAACTTACTTTTATTGTAAACCTAGCTTTACAACAACTTGCCGGTTTTACAACCAAGGGCACAGAAGACCTGGAGTACCCAGGTCTTAAAAAGGATAAGTTTCTCATCTAAGCTGCTTCAGTTGCTTTTATTACATTGAAAAGTAATTCCCTAAGGAAAAAAAAATATAGTAATAAAAAAAATCTTAAAGAATAAAACAGTATATGTTGCTCTTTCAATACACATCAATACAAATTGTAAATTTAACTCAGATTCTCAAATGTATGTGCGAATGGCACAGTACATTTGCTTTTAAGCATGCAGAAAATTGATTCTAAATACAAGCCATTAAATTATTTCAGGGAAATTTCATTCTTTGAGGTTAATGCAATGTATAACCTCATGAGCCAGAACCACCTAAGGATTGTTCATTGTTCATAAATGTATTCTCTAGTAATTACTGTGTATTCACTGAAAAATGTAGATACTTTGTTAGCTACACAAATGTTAGAATTGCCCATGGTGTACATGGAACTTATTAAAAGAAATAATCCACACTTTCTACTTTCAATTGTTAATTGTAATGACTGTTTTTGACTAAGCAGCGTATTATGAAGGGCCAAATCCTTTAGATAAAATAAGTCATGATTCTTTTACTTAAGATAACATGGAGAATCTTTACTCTGATTCAGGAGTCAAAGAATGAATGTTTGAAAAGCTGGCTTCATCCTCGTCCTATCCTATAGGAAAAGAGCAGGAAGATGATGTTTTAAAATGTAAACAGAACCAAGAAATGCCTTTTGTTGGCTACCATAAACCCACAGATATCAAGACTCCAGTATGGCTGTATAGAGCCCTTCTTTTTTGCTGCAGATCAGACAATAAGCATTAGTTGGAAGCCTGAGGTCTATCACATCTTGTTAACTGACATGCAGGTGATTACCTGATGGTATCCACTGCAGGGTATTGCTCCATGTTAATAGTTATCTGTGTTGGCTTAATGTAATTCAAAACAAGAACAGCAACCCCCAGTATACCTGGTGCTCTGGCAGAGCTGTTGTACGTTTTGCAGTTGAGACTTCGAAAGGTTCTGGGAAATTAATGAAAGACTAGTTTCATAAGTGAAAATTAGTCATACAGAGAACCTTAATGGAAATCTTGCATGCGGAGGTCCCTGAGGAGGTGAATTTGTAGGTGATCTTGCATATCTTTTCTTCCTTTGGTAGATTTGTTGTCAGTATCTTTGACCAGTGTAAGAAAGCCAAGAGCTTTAAAAATGGTTTTGACAACATCTGTGCTGTGTATGCACTCAGTGCTCAACTGAAAACACTACAAAGGCTTATTGATGCCGTAGATCAGGAAAGTCAGTCCTAACTTTGTAGTAGCTAAGCTGCTACCCAGAGCTGCTTAGCCATCTGGCTTTTTTAATAGTAAGAATAACAAAAAAAAAAAAAAAAAAAAAGGGCCCGTCTTCTCAGCCTCAGGCCCATACTGAGAAGTAGAATTTCCGAAGATTGGTGGCCTCTGCCAGCATCTTCAGCCAGGAAGACAAATGGAGTTACTACAGAAACTGTCCTTAGGTCTGTAGTAGAGTTTGCAGTGGTTCCATCGAGACACTAGAAAGGGACCAAACCTCTCCACTTGCTTAATAAAGTGTAAATCTCAGATATGTTTTCTACTTTATGCCCATTCATTTAAAAACTTAAAAACTTTAAATAATCATAATTAAAGAAATGCTTATTAGCATTTCTGCAGACAGGTACATGCACCTTTGCATTTGTAAGATTAGTGGTGACACAGTCCAGTACTGTGGTCGGCACAGAGGTTTTTACTTTTTCTGGAAGAACAACTCTAAGGCTTCTTTGTGTGTGTGACTGCACTGAAGTCATTGCACAACAGCACATCGTGAACCTCAAAGAGAAGACGCAGCCCCACAGTTGAGGCTGTGGAAGCCCACAAGGTGATTTTAGTAGACTTGTAAGTTGTTGGACTGTGTTCAAGCCTACACAGCCCTAACCACTGAAGAAACCTTGTGGATAAAGTACATAAAATGGGAGAAGATGAAGTGTTGCAGATGTGCAAAGGATCCTGATGGAATAGTTTGAGTCTCTGTCAGCCTGGGGTGATACCCTAGATGTGCTGCAGCCAGTTGGAACTTGGTCCCTGGCAATGGAGACCTTGACTCTGAGATGCCAGGGCTTTGTGCTAATGAGTAGCGCTTGCCACCGATACAGCCCAGAGTCCTGCACGTTCAGTTACTCTGGAGTTCCTCATGTTGAGCTGGGATGCAGGGAAGCATTCACCAGGGAGCTGCCAGCTCCATACAGCATCCCTGGACCAGGTGCTGGGTGGGTGAATGGCAGCGCTGATGAGAAACTGCTCTGTGTCCTCAGGGCTGAGTTCATACATTTTCTTATACAAGTAAAAAGGGATACCAATAATAATGGTGTTCCATTATTCCTTGAACTGAGTTCCCATTGTTGTGGAGGTGATGGGCATGAGATGTGGTGCCCTCAACCCCGTGCTCTCCTTTTGTTTAAATTCTGTGCAAGTCCTGACTGTCCTTTCTTCTGTACCTCATGGAGGTATAATCCAACAACAGCTATGAGGCACTTTGTGTAGTGAACATGAAATAGGAGGGAAATGGAAAAAATCAAAGGGGGAGAATTATTCATGGGAAATTGAGCACAGCTTCATTTCTCTGCATAAAAAATTAAGTAATGCCAAAAGAATTACACACTTGCCAATAGGATTTATTTCTTCCAAGCTCTTCACCTTTCTCGGGATCTAAGTCCTCCAACAGAGAACCTTTTTGCAGTACATTTTATTATTGATGTTAATATTATTATTAACATTACCCTCATTTTGTATCTCAATGTGGGTATGCCTGTTTCCTCTCCAAGCAAAATCACTTAGTGTCTCTAAGTATGACAGTATCTTCTCTCCCTTTGAAGAACTTTGTTGATTTTGCATGCTCTCCTCCTGTTTGTCCTCCCTACCTGCAGCTTTGTGCTATTCTGCAGCCTTATTCCTGGGTGGTAGGGCAGACTAGTGGAACCTTGCATTACGTAGGAAAAACATTTTTCCCTTTGAATCACCAGTATTTTGTACTTACCACCTTCTTCTGATCTCAGGACTGAGAAATTTCAGTTTGTTTCCAAACTGAGACCCCTTGTTGGCAATGTGTTGTAATGCATGGAATTTATTTTACTGGCCTGACCTTATTCTTGACCTTTTTTCCCCTCTTGTCTTCTGCAAATGCAAATGATGCATGAATTGAAATCCCCTTATGCCTGAACAGGGGAGATAATTCTAAAAACAAGGAAGGAATTGGAACAGCAGAGCATACCTAGAACGTCTGATACAATGCCTTTTTTATTTTTCAGTCAGTTTGCTCCCAGGAAAACCTTTTTGTGGAAAACAGGTAAAAAAAAATAGCTTTTTTTTTTTTTAATACTCTAGCTGTTTCTTTCTTACTATTTTGTGTATCCATAGCTGTTTATCTTAATGCCAAAAGCGTTGAGCAAATTCATAATCCATATTATCTGCAGTATTTTTCTGCTTTGGATTGGGAGGGGGGGCAAAGGGAGATGAAGGGGTTGCCTTGCAATGCTGTGATTGACAAATAAATAAGGTGCTGCTTTCCCAAAACTTTGCGTTTCACTTTAAAATGTAGTTGCAGGGTGGTAGTGGTGTAGGAGAAAGCACATGTAATATTTCATTCCAGGTGACTAATCTCTCTCTGGAGTGCCTTCAGAATTTAACTTATCGATCTTTAGAAATCACTCTAGCAGCAGCTGGATGACTGTACTTACACAACATCACGTTTGTGTTTCTGGTGTTTAACTTGTTTTTTGCCAAGCACTGAGCTGCTTGTTGCTGGTGAAGGCTCAGGACTCCCCCATATCCTGCCTGCGTTGCTCCTGCATTGTACTAATGAAATGACAGTACCTGAGCCGAGTGCTACATTGCATTACTGTGTGATGGTTCTTATGGATGTTTCTTATAATAAATCCACTAAAAGCAAAGGGAAGAAGAAACTGTGTGTTAATTCTGGTGATACATGAAATACAGAGCTCTGTAGCAGCCGTAAATAAGCATAGCTGTGTTGAAGATCTTAGAAACTGTGTGCCTTTATGGCAGATAAGAATTTTAATCAAACTGCTGGGAATTTCACTGGTGAGTGTTGGAGCAGATCTAGCCCAACTCTATCCTGTGCATGTTTTAAAACTTATAATCATTGGCTCGAAGAAGAAAAGATTGTCTTTCACAGTATTTCTATCTCTGTCCATCCTTACTTTTGTCGTTTATGGGTAAGGCTGTTCTTCTTGTAAATGACTCCTCAGTAACAGTACAGAACAGCCTTTCTGGTGGATGGTCCTGAAAGGGAAAGGAGGGATATCTCTCAGGATGTCCCACTGCTACCTCACTACCTTGTGTTCTGAGAGCCCATTCTATTTCCTCAGCTGCTGCTTCTGTATCATGAGAGACGTTTTGTTAGAATAAATAAAAATTGTAAAAGAGGAACCTTGAAAAGCCAGAAGATTCCTCCATAGATCTACTTTTCTGTCTGGGAATGGGAGAAGAGTGTGAGGATGCACACTCTGGTGGAGATCAGTAAAAGACCAGGGTAGAATCTGGACCTCTGTTGCCATTGGCTCTGTTATTTATCAGGAGAGCCCTGCACTCCATCCATCAGAACGCTGCTTTTTCTTGCTGCATGCCTTACAGCCTTTGGCCAGGTGAAACACTTAAACTTATAGTGCGCTCTGTGCACACAAGCAGTCTTGTTGATTTTCTGTGTTGGAATTTAAGTATATGTTTAAGTGCTTTTCCTTTATTCATCAGAGAACCTGAGCATTTATCTAAGCTGCAGGGATTTCCAAGGAATTTAGCAAGTACTTAAAAATCATACTTGCAATATTTTGCTGGCTTGTATTTTTATGTTGTTATTAGGTGATATTTCTATGAATTTTCTTTATGTAGAAGTATGGTTCCTTGGCTTCTGAGAATTACCTTGCTTGGTAACAGGAAATGTTAAATGGCCTTCAGCCTCCCTGGCTGACATTGCTCATGTTCAGATGACTGCCCAGTTGTCGGAGTGGGAAGTGGGGAGCAATTTTAGCCTTGGTTCTTTAACTGTTAATTTGGCAAGTTGGAAGATGTTGCTAGAAACTGAATGTAATTTTAAAGATAAATGTATATTTCTGTGTGTTACCATAATCTTTCTTTTCATTTTTCAGTAGGCTCTTGGAAGACAGTAGTATATGCAATGATACCCATAAGAAAAGACAGCTGTTTAGGTTTGTATGGCTTTGTTTAATATTTGTTTCCCAGTAACTCTTGTGATTATACCTGTGTCCTCAACAAGGGACACCTCGCCAGGTGTGGGTATGTCATTTTCCTGTCCGGAAAGGAGCACAGAGAACCCTTACCCTGCTCATCCCATGCTCTCTGAATGAGGAGGTCACGGCAGGAATCCTTCCTTTGGCTTTACCGATCATCAGCTCAGGAACCACATCTAGATTTTCAGCTGCTTGGACCACCACAATTTGGGGGCAACTGTTACTGGTGGAAGTTCATTTTGCTTTAGTTCAGGCATTTTTCACAGACTAGTGCCCAGCCTGACCTTTTTGCCATTCTTTGTTTTATTAAAAGCTGAAATAAAAATACAATGAGGTGAAACTGGTTGAAGTTCCTTTATCTCAAATCATCAATGCTTTGGAAAAGTTTTCTCCATGACCTTTCTGTTTCAAGACTTTGCTCCATCAGCCCAGAGAACATTCAGATATTATCTACATCCCAGAGGGCATCCCATGACACATAGAATCAGTCCATATTTTCATGGAGAGCGCGGGGGCAGTGGAAGACCCAACCTGACCCAAGTGAGGATTTAGACAGGCTCTCATCCCACACCAACAGGTTTAAATCAACCAAAGTTTAGCGTGCTTGTGAAGTCAATCAGCTGCCACAAATCTTAAGCAGAGCATGCAGAAGTAATGAGTACTTTCAGAAGCATATCCTTCATCCAGTAGAGCATGGGCATAGCTAGATAGGAGTAATCACTGCATGTGTCTATGCGTTGCTGTTTGCATACGTGGCAGTGATAGCTTCTCACTTTGAGCCTATATAATTACAATACATGATTTTTGACTGTGAGGTGCAAGGATGTAGGATTATTTGATGTGTATATGTTTGCCAATTGTGCGTGTCTGCGCAGCAGCCACAGGAGATGACGAGACTGCGGGCGGAGGAGAAGAGTTGAAGCTGGCAGAAAAACTTCTCCATGCTTTGGGCTAGCCCTGGTGATCTGATGGTCTTGGATTGGGCATGCAGGAGTAAGGAGGCATCAAAAATATCCACGCAGAGGCTCTTAATAACTGATAATCTGTTCAGGTTTGGGGAGGAAATAGGAATTTTGTGTAACCTGAAACTACAGAGAACTGGGATACAGAAGCATTCATTTTCTCACCCTCTCTTTCATGAGATAAACATAAGAAAATAAATAATTTTAAGCACAAGAATGCAAAAGAATCTGTAAATAATAAACTTTTTTTCCTTTCCAATTAAATCTTAAGGACAATTTATTTTTAAAATTTTAAAATCTTTTTTCCCTTTTTTTCTGTTGTTGCTTCTGTGCTGTTTCTCTTCGTGTTTTCCCTCTGTCTGGGTCTAGCAAAGGTCAACAGGTAAATGCTGCCGATCACATGGGTGTGCGGCTCTGATTGCAGGCAAGGAACGCACCAGCCTGATCCGGTCCTTGGCACCCTGCTGCTTCTCGTCCCGAGTGGCACAGCTTGGCAGGTTCTCCAGAGAGAGAGGAGAGAGAGAGCAGGAGCCACGCTCACAGGGAGAAAGGGGGTGGAGGGGCAATAGATCCACTCTCATCTTTTTGATTTGTAGAAAGTGCTTTGATTGAGCCTGTGAGGTATTATGCGGTAGAATAAGACATAGGGGTGGGAAATGTCTTCTAAAAGCCTTCCAAAAGTCGGTGTTATTAGCCTCACTTGGGGTAATGGTCACAGTGCACTAAGCTGTAGGAGGGCATGCTGGTTTTGTCGTTTTAGCAGCACAATGTAAGCTGTTCATCATAAATAAGCCAAATTTTCCTCTGGTTTCTGCTCTCTGCTCCTGGTTTGGTGTGTTGTCACTCACTGTACTCTGGATGCTCCGCAGCTGTTCAATGACAGGCAGTTTCAGCCCAGAGCTTTTTGCAATTTACATGGTGATGTTATTAGTGTACGCACAGGGGAAGAAAACCAAACCTGTTGGGGTCTCTGAATGGAGCGTTAGCATTAAAGAGTTTGGGATCATGCTGGGAGGTCACCTTTAGGGAAGGGGGTTGGGTGACTTTCAGAGCCAATGAATGGTGATGAGGTGAAATAGAAATAAAGAGGGTGGTTGCGAAGACAAAGGTAGAGGGCAGGTGAAGTTAGTGAGGAAGGCTTTTTGGTCCATGGATAGCAAAAGGAGAAGTATTGAGGGATTTCCTGAGGTAGGAGATGGGTCAGCAGGCAATAGATGTGCTACATTGGTCCTTTGTAATATTGCTCCATCAGTCCTGTCCAGTGAAAAGCTCTTGGGATGTATGCAAAAGGGGAGCATTGGTAAGTGCTGTGCATGTAAAAGGGTTGCAGCGATGTTAATTTGCTGAAGGTGGATGAGTAGTGGGGTCAAATTCCCCCTTCTAGGCATGCATTTGTAAATGCAGAGTACTTTCTTTTTCTTTAGTAGGCTCACTGCAGGGTACCCAAAGATAGGCTCTGCTCCGAGGTCTTTTTGTTTGTGTATGAATCTTTGTTTTCTGATGTCCGCAGGGGTAACAGAGATAGCACGGGGAAGACATCTGGCAGTCGGCAGAGCAGCACGGAGAATGAATTGAAGTGGACAGACCACCAGAGGCCATGGAGCAGCACAGACTCAGACAGTTCAAATCGAAATTTGAAGCCAGCCATAACAAAGACAGCAAGTTTTGGTGGCATAACCGTCCTGACAAGAGGAGATAGCTCATCAAGCAACAGAAGTACCGGCAAACTGTCTAAAACAGGTAGCTAGTACTGTATTGGGTTCACAGTACGCTTTGCAGCACAGTGGTAAATGTGCATGGCAGATGTCTGTGCCCATCTGTGTATACGAGTAGCTGGATACCTGGTGTTCAGCTTATAGGAATCGTGAAGAATACCTGGTACGTGAGGTCTGTAAACCCTAGGTGAAGTGGGCTTTTCCTGGAATAGAGTATTTGCACTTCCTATTGGAACACTATCTACGATTGTAGCCTCAAAACATAGTCACCTTTAGAACAGAATAAATGAACAGCACAGATTTTACCTTTTCATTAATCTCACTCTTATTGAATTATGAAGAATTGCACTGTATATCTGATGACAGTTCCAAGAACATCTTGTTGTCCTTGCTAAAATGCAGACCATCTGTACTCTGGAGTACAACCTCTCCCCATCTGTTGGCAGATGAGCCAGTGTGCTGTGGTGGAAGCCATCAGAAGCTCTGGATTCACAGAGGTTCTGCAGCCTCTCCATTTTCTTGTTTGGTTCCAATTAAATGAAAGCACCATTTAAAGGAACTATGAACCTGGTGGGAATTCTGCATTTATTTGCATTAACTTCACAGGTGCATTAACATATGAGTGAGTCACAGGGCCTGGATCTAAGTAATTTCAAGTCATGCCATTAAGCTACTCTATTATATTTTTGTGTGAAAGTGCATAATAAACAATGAGCCCATCAGATGATTCCATCAGTGTGGTTTGCTTGATAAATATAGTACAGGACAAGTGGTAATCAATACTTTGCACTTAGTGCTTTTTCAGCTTGAGAGTGCTTTATGGATGGCACTTAATTTAAATTTAGTTTAGTGTTAGTCAGATTTCAGTCCTATTCCCAACATGGTATGGTAGCCTTTGCTCTGCTTCAGGATGCCCAGGAGTGGTGTTTTCAGAATGAATTGAGGAAACCTTTTGACTTAGTAACTACTTTCTGAACCTCCAGATCTTGTGCACAGTCACAAATTTTTTCACAGAAGGAAAGGCACCCAGCTAGTCAGGTGCTCCTTCAAACCCTGCTGCTCCTGAAGATGCTGATGGCATTCAGAATATCCTGCTTCTTTCTTAATGTTGCTATTTTACTTTTCTTTTGAGACCATAGACAAGCAAGTTTTTATAGCTTAAGATTCTCCTTCAGTTTTACTTGACTTGGTAAATATTGGTATTGTTTGTGTTTTTTACCTCTGTATTGTTCCTGAGTATAAGCATATGCAATGTAGCACAACCAGCATGTATGTACCTTTGAAAACGTGCTCATGCATTTTTGTTTTAACTTGTATAAACGATGAATAGGCTGTGTATGCAGTGTGGCCCAAAGTAGGCAGTAGGCCATTACCTCCAGATTTATTTGCCTCCCACGAATCTTTCCATTGCATCGGAATTCAACTCGATATGCATGAATTAGGGAGGAGGCACGAGTTGCTGGTATACTTTTTCATATAGTTAACTTTCAGTAGGATGCAGTTAAATGTACTCTGCAGCATTGTATGCAGAGGTGCCCAGCATTTACAACAGTGGCAGGGAGATCCAGCATGGAAGGTGGAGACATCTAATTGCAAAACAGTGATACTTTTAAGTAGCTGTTTTGGTGTTAAAGCCAAGCATATTAAAGGGTGCACTTAGGAAGATGTATTAAAGGAGAAATCTCTGAAGCATACGAATAATTGTAAATGCATCTGTACTCTGTAGTCACCAGGCCCCAAATTGCTTTCAAATGAAAGTTCTTACAATACATTTTTAAAACATCAGTGATATTAAAATTCCATGTTCTTTGTAGAGCAATTATATATTGTAAGTGCTTAGACTTTTTTTTTTAAAACAAAGATTTTCAATGTGAAAGCTAACTGATGCATATAAAGAGTGAAAAAGAAGTTAAAAGGAAGAGAAGAGGGGGAAAAGAACAAGGCTGGATGTCAAAACAAAGTCACACCTTCAAAGCTGGGACACAAAGTGAATCTGTCAGTCAGCCTGAGGAAAGTCAGAGGAAATAATATCTGAATCGCTATTTCTGTCCTTCTCTCTGAAATGTTACTGAATGGCATTAAAACAGTAGAATAACTGCTAAAAAATAATAGGGAAATATATCTTGATAAGTGTTCTCTCTTCGCTTAAAAAAATAAAATAATACAGCTGTCAGAGCCTCGATGTGCTATTTGCATATGTTTCCAAGGTATGTTAGGTACTAAGCAACATTTCATTTTGCATGTTTTTGAATTAGATCTTCTTTACCCTGTAATCCAGGCATAGGTAATGCTGGATGTTCCATAGTCCAGTACACACTGAAAGCTTCATCATGATTTGGGGATTTTGTTTATTTTCTTTTGTCCTTGCCTGGGAAATAACATTTCAATCACTGTTGAATCGCTGTGAACACCAGGCATGCTGCTGTGATGCTGATAGGCACCAATTCTGTCCTAGTTCTCATCTACAGAAAGCACCAGTCTGTTCTCTGAAGTGCTTTATGATTCATTGTAATACATTTAAAGCTTTTTTGGCCTTAAACATAGTAAATAAAAAATCATTCTGAAGTCAGCAGTAGGTCAAAATGTTCTTCGTTGATTAAATGATGAAAAATGTTTTTTACAATTTTAAACATGAAAATTATTCTACACCTGTGACAGTCCTCCTGAAGGACTGTCAATGAATGTCAAATACATTCCGCTGGCACGGGAATAACAAGACTTCAAGGATTTTCATTGATGGCTCACAGCTGCCTTTGAGAATATATACTGCAATGCAATATTAGCACTGCAGCCTTTCTGGATCATTTTTAATACTTCCACCAAAATTAAATGTTCTGCCCTTAACCTTAACTTCTGATAAATCAGTAATCGATGTTATATAGCAGACATAGAGAAACTGAAGCACAGAAAGATGTTTACCTCCCCTTAGGCAACAACAGATCAAAGAACTTACTGTTCTCCACATTGGAGTGTAGCAGTATCTATTAGTCTTACACTTTAATTGCATTCAGCTGCATGATAATGAGTTTAGCAATGGAATTATTATACTTAATTCTTGCAAACTTCACAAAAGGAGCTGTTTGAAACGCATTATGTGGTTATCATACTGTTTAAGTATTATTTTCATGCACCTGTTGATTGCTTAAAAGGCACTTTTCCACTTAAAAGCACAGATCTTTTGGAGGAAAGATTTAGGTTAGATGTCGGTGGAAAGTGTTTCGCTGAGAGGGTGGTGAGGTGCTGGCACAGGCTGCCCAGAGAGGTTGTGGATGCACCATCCCTGGAAGCGGTCCAGACCAGGTTAGATGGGGCCCTGGGCAATTGATCCAGTACTAGAACTGGAGGTTGGCAGTCTGGCCTATGGCAGGGACCCTGAGGCCCTTTCCAACCCAGACCGTTCTGTGATTCTATGATCTTGTATTTGAAATAAAGTTTTCTGATTCATTACTTTGCAGCTTAGTAGATACATAAATTTATTATTTAAGTCATAATTTGATGCCAAAACAAGGACTTAGTAATGTAACAAATTGCAGTCAGACTGCGTTTGGACAGCTGAGGGACATCCTACAAAGCCTTAGTTTAGATTTCCACTAGCAGAGTTGACTTTCCAGGGTTGACTAAATGTGGTGTTGTGAGTGTCCCAGTGGCCATCTGTGCAATCTGTAACCACACCCATCAGGGGAAAGCCTAGCTCATAAATCATCACATTTTTTTCAGTGGCACAATACAATGGTTCTTAATATACTTCATTAGGAAGGAAGATGTGTTCCAAAGAAATGCCATCTGTGGGTATGTAGCTCTCTACCTATTTAAATAATTGTTGAAAGACTTGTAAGATCTCACTACTGTCTCTTTAGCTTCTCTTAATGTATTTTCTGTAGTATGGAATGCACATCTGTTAAAGTGTATTTCTTTCCCCCCCATTTACGAAAAGCTGGCTATGTGGGGACATCAGCTGTGTTGATACAGATCTATAGGAATCATTAACTTGCTTGAAGTGGCTGCGAGTAATCAGAGTCACAGTCTAATCTGTCCTGTTAGGTGTTCATTGCTACTTCTGTCAGGCAAAGACAATTATACTATAGACATTTCAATACATTAACTTTTATCTCTGTATATAAAATAATAAGGTAAAATATATGGTAGCTGAGTTTTGAAACTGTATTTCTGCTTCTTTATGATTTTCTTTGATGAAGCACTACCTTGATGGATCTTGCAAGTCTCAGACAATTTGTAGGAATGCCGACATGTGGGCAATAAATTTTGAGCCAACTGCTTCCAGTCATACACTTCCTGCCGACTGAGTGCGCTGAACCATCAATCCTATTTTTAGCAGTGTAGCTTGTAGAAAAGTATTGTGTTCACGTTATCGTCGTCATTAAAAATAATGACAACAAAAACCCCAAAATACATTGTAATATGCAGATATACAAGTGACTTACGACAGTAGTGAACAAATAGGGAACCTGCTTTAGCAGGGTATGAGGACTAGATGATATCCAGAGGTCCCTTCCAACCCCTACGATTCTGTGATTCTGTGATTTCTGAACTCAGCACAGTACTGCTCTTGATAAACAGACCAACTGAAGGAAGCAGTGGGTAGAACTTGAGTCCATTTGATAAGAAAGGGAAAATCTACCACAAAATCACAAGGTGAGCTGAGCAGAGAGGCACAAATTCATCAGATACTGAATACTAACTCAAAGAAAACAGAGCAAGCCATGTTGCATTGCTCACTAGCACTCAGAATATTGGAAAACTAATGGTACTTCCATGCTTTCCCGCTAAAAATTAAGCTATTATGATTTTGTGGTGATTTTTGTCTCATTCTCCTTCACTGCTCTTTGAACTGCTGTATCTGTCAGAACACTTTAGACATATATTAATGGGAAATGATGAGAATGTGAAGGTTATTTTTATGTCAACTGTGAAGCTGTAAGAAAATTATAGAAGAATCCAGAAGAAGAAGCCATCATTACGTACTGAAAAAAGACATTGGGTTGTGTAATGGGGGCGAAAATCTCATTTAATCAAAGATCCCTTCAGAAGTCTTTAGCAAGACATGTCTTAATGTGAATCTCAGTGAAGTCAGATATCTCATTTTTTCATTTGCTACAGTACTGAGTTCGTTATGTGGTGATTTCTTACTCCAAATTTAGGAACTGTGAAAACAGCTAATCAGAGCTACAAAGACAAGATTAATTGGTGTTAATTTCCAAACATTAGTGTTGGAATTTACTTGGCTTAATATGTCTAGACTTAAAATGATAAGAAGTTGTAGTGATGGAAAATTTTAAAATAGATTATTCTGATACAGAAAAAAATGTGGCACAAGTGATTAAGTAATAACTTCTGGAGTATTTTGGAAAATATTCAGAAAATTGCTGAAATGGTTTTGTGCCTTGTTTGCCTTCTTTCAAAGTCACCAACATGATCTTTTGACATAGGAGAGCAGGTTTCTGATCTTTTAAGGAAGACATTTCATAGCTCTCATCTTATCCAACATGTGGTGATAGCTCCAGAGATTGTTCTACTGCTTCTGCCTACCATTTGATGAGTACCTCTGAATTCATTACAGTCCTTTGGCTTTTAGCATTCAGACACTAGTAAAAATGAATCTGTGATTCTGCCATAAAAACAACTGAAAGAGAGGGAAAAAAATTGAATGTCAAAGCCGCAATCTTACGCTCACAGCACTTCTTCAGAATTGCACTAAATGGAGAGGGAAGAGTTTGAACAGGTTTGATAGTACTGTAGGCTTAGAAATAATAATAGGGAGGAGAAGAGGGGCGATGGAATCTTGTCCTGAATCTCCTGGTAGCTTTCTAACACAATGAATTCAATGGGTGACAAAAAAGAGGAGAAAGTAAATGAAGAACTTGAAGAAGTAGTATGAAATGCATGTAGAATGGCCAGAGAAATGCAGGAGAGGACCTGGTAACCACTGAAGAAGGAAAACAAAACTCCTGCATCTGCTTTTACATTTGTGAGGAAGATACCAAATATCACTTGTATCACTTGCTGAGGATGATCTCCAACAGTATCTCTGTAATTGTAGAAGTCTGAAATCTTAAATGATCCAGTAAATTGAACTGTCCCTGCATGAGTAATCTCAATATTTCTAGTATCAATCTACGCAGAGGAAAAAATAACTAATGCAGTAAACCAACTTGAGTGTATTTGTAGAAATTTAAAAAAAATCTTCTGAAATCACTGTGGCTTTCTTGATTAGATGTTGGAGAAGCAGATTTAGGGTCCTGCCAAATGCAAGTAGTGCACAGCTCATAAAAGATGATTGTTCCTGTAGTAGTTGTGTAACTGCCATATGGAGATGAGGTTTGGAGTATGGAAGTGTGCATCAGCTTTTAGACAACAATGCACAACGATCTGTGGAAAGACCCTGTGTTTGTTAGACTACAGGATGCTGGTGTCTTTTCTTAGGAGGATGTCGTGGTTTGACTCAGCAGATAGCTAAGTTTCACTCAGTTATTCACTCACCCTCCCCCCTCCACAAATGGGACGGGGGAGAGAAGTAGAGAGAGATGCAGTAAAATGCGTGGGTTGAGATAAATGCTATTTACTAAAATAGTAAAGAGATCAAAAGAAATAACAGTACATATATATATATATGTACAAGGAGGATGCGCAGAGCAAGGGCTCACAGCCACTGGTGACCCTTCCTCCCGGCTAGCCCCTCCGTAACGAAGAACACCCGGAAACCCAGCAAACCAATCACATGATGTTATATGGGATGGAATAGCTCTTTGGTCAATTTGGGTCAGCTGCCCTCGTCCTATCCCCTCCCAGTTCCCAGCTCCTTGTGCCCCCCTAACTGTTTCACTGGCAGAGGAATGCGGAAGTGAGTTATGTCCTCGGCTCCGTTCAACACTGCCAGGATGTTATCAGTTTTTGTTTATCCTCTGAGGCCATAACATAGCTTCATACTAGGCACTATGAGAAGCGTAACTTCTGTTAGAAACTAAGACAGAGGAAATCAATATGGATTTGATTGAGAATGAATCTGGATGGGTCCTTCTATGGTATCCTCAGTATGAATCCTTATTTTGTTTGATGAAACAAAGTCTGACTTTTGTCTTCTCTCTTAGTCTATAGCTGCAGGAGGGCACTAAGGAGTTTATAAAACGTTAGGTTGCATGGAAGTAAAATACAAAGAGGTTGCAATTAAAATCTTCTTTTACATCTGGATGGCAATATCCATACAGACATTTGTTTTCACACCTCCTTTGTATTTGCTTTATCATCCTGTTATTAGGAAGCCATTCCTTTGAGTCTTGTGTTCTCAAAGAGTTTCTTGTCATTTTTATGTGTCAGAAATTGCAATCTGATCAAGTAAAATCTCTAAAGTTTGAAGATTACGTTTGTTTTTTAAAAGAACGCAGCTTTACATCTTCCCAGGCACAAATACATGTTCATACGTTTGTTTTAGATTGATTGATAATTTTAATAGTCTAGATGCTGAAGAATTAAAATGGTAACTGTCTTAAGTAGCTCTGAGTTAATGCCACATGTAACACAGCTTTTTTGTTACCTGCCTGAGAATTTGATTGTTGGTTTGTTGTTTTTTTTTCTTTGCTGAAAATGTTTTTCATTTCTTACTGTGTTTACCTTTTATATTTTATGAACCTTATATTTTATGAACCTTCATATTATAGATACATATTGAGCAGTCTGTGTTCTGCTTGATAGAAAGCTATTTACTATTTGTAGAGGAAGTGTCTCTGCTGGAAAAAAGTGGTCTTTTGAACTGTAGAAATTCATCTGAATGCTGAGCTCGGTGGGGAGAGAAAACAAAACCCCACTTCCACCAGCTGGGCATGGGCTAGTGCTTGCCTTGGCAGCATGTGAAGCTTATTTTCTCGTGTATGCGACATGTCTGGTGGGGACCTGGGTCCCTTGTAACTGTGGTTCTGTCTCTCTCAGGCTCAGAGTCTTCCAGCAGCGCTGGCTCCTCAGGATCCCTGTCACGAATACATCAGCCTCTCCAAAGTGCATCTCTTGTCCCGGGGGTGAATGCCAGCTCTTCAGGCAGCATGTCCTACCCTGAGAACGGGATGAGTGGCCAGGTGGCACCCAGCAACACCAGCTATATCATTCTTCCACTTGAAGCTGCGGGGATACCGCCTGGCAGTATCCTGCTCAACCCACATACAGGTCAGTCCGTGCCCTCCTGCCACATGCTGCCTGTTGGTGTTACTCATGTCAGTTGGGAACTCAGTGCACTTCTTGTTTCTGGGGAGTTTTTCTGGTGGGAAATGTTACAAGATGTAATACTCATGCAGTCCTGGGCATGGTATTCGTCTTGTGAAGTCCTGGCACTCCTTGGCTGTGAATCCTCTTATTAAGATCCCATTAACTGCAGTAGAGACAGGCACTCTTCTGTGTTGAACATGCTGAGACATGGTGCAAGTGAAATACAATGCTCGAAAGTTTTAGAGATTATGCATAGCAATAGAAGAATTTCAAAAGGCTTTACATTATGCATTTGAATTAGCACTTCAGAGTTAGTTTTCTTATGTGAGCTATGTGATTATTAATTGTACTTAAGCAGGAAGTTTTGTGATACAAAAAAGTTGTAATCTCCTCAGTTCTGCGTTGTTCTGGTAGTTAGAACTGCAATGTATGAACAACGCATTCGCTGTCGTCCGAGTACTTTAGAAACCACTCAGCTTGAACTTGAGTGCTTGCTGAAAGTTTTAAGGCAATTTGTTACCTCCTTGATCCAGATGAAGTCCAGATAATGTTACGCTATTACTCCCCAGAGTATTATGCTGACAGCCTTAAAAAGGTTCAGAGAGGTTAAGACTGATGTTTCTTCAGTGATTTGTGCTATTTCAGTGACCATGACTAGCTGTGCTGTCATCCTTAGCTGAGTTACGCTGGGTTTAAAATAACAAAGCACACAGTACACTGAATTTTCCATTAAACAGGGAGCTGAGAGTTGAGCTCCAAAAGATTTTTTTTGAAGTCCTCAATGTAGCATTGAGGAGCTTCTCATTTGGGGATTATTACTTATTACCAGTATTTTATGTATATTACACCTCTGTGTTCCAGTATTTTGGTACAGATGTGTAGAGCTGATCTGTGAGTCCGCTACTAGAAATACTGTTTGAGTTATAACGGAGTCAGGACAAAATGAAAGTTGCTGCATTTAAGAAAAACACACTTTTGAAAATCTGTTAAACCAAGCTTTGCTTAGGCATATAGAAATAGAAATATCTGGGGCTGGTCAATATATATCAGCATATGTATAATCAGGACGTTCTTGTTTAAGTTCAAATGTGCAAAGCTCTTTCTAGATAGAGTTGACTTAGTAACCTGTGCATATGGTGACTTTCCTAAAGCTTTTAGTGTTTGTGTAATTGTTTTCAAGTTAGTATATTTTTGATATGAGAGCCTCATTGTGACAGCATAAATAGGGGTTTTAGAATTTTGAATTTCTTAGAAATTCAAATTATGGGAGAGAACTGAATGGGAAGTGGATGTAAGACAAAACTCATGGTTATTAATTTACCTGTTTCTGTCATGCTGGTAGTTGACAGTACTACCTGCAACATCTGAATTTCTTGGTCAATGCAGAAGAATGTAGTGTGTGTGCTTTCATACAAAACCCATTGGGACTAGGCAAAGGTCCATCCATAATTCAAATGCTAGGGCTGAGAGAAACAAGCGGAAGGAATCACTACTTCCTCCAGTCAAACTGACAGCTCAGAGGCTGTGCCCGTTGCTGGCTGTAGCAAGGATGGAGGCTGCAAGCTCACTTGCAGGCCATCAGAGGTGTTTAAGAGAAGCTTTCTGCATCTGCTTGGGCAGTTCAGCAGTTTACATCAGCTAGCTCATGTTTTTCCCTGGAACCTAGGGAGTCTTTTTGTCTGCTGTAGGCATAATGCCTGTCAGTGCTGCCACTACACCAGAGTGCCTGATCTTCCCTCTGGTGTGCCTCATTGTCTGCAGAGGCATAACCAAGAGTTCCATTTCTATTGTATGTTTAATATTCGTAGAATAAGCGGTTTTTATGTACACATAATTCTGTGCTTTTTTTTCAAACTGCATGTTTTGTTTCTGTAGCTCTTCTGTAATTATATGCATACTAAAGAAAATGGAAGGAGCATATTCTTACAAGGACTGAAATTATTGACTCAAACATACAGCTTCGTGCTGTTACCTGTGCTGGAAGCCAGTCTATACTGTACTGTCTGCTGTGTTTTTAACGTGGAGCAAAATACATGCTGCAGATTTTCCACTCTTTGGACTCAAAATTTTGCATCTTATTACAGTAACATAACAAAAGAAGCTCCATAGGGAGAAGACATAGAGATTGCTGGATGCTGTGCTCAGCTATCAAAGTGATGGATGCTGTCAGAAACATAGATGAAGAGAAGACAGTTTAAAGAAAAGGAAAAAGGAGCTTTGTTTCCTGTAATGAATAGATTCTTTCTCTATGTAACATCATTCTTTAGTTCTTTATTCTCCTTTTAGAGAGTGGTTACTTCCTGTCTTCTCTCTTTTGATCCTAACACTGTGTCCTTTAAGATCTTTGCTTCCTTTCACGCTGCATAGTCACTGACTGTGCAAGCCCCTAATGGCATCCACAGATGCTGTCTGCCTCCCTGCTCTCATTATACTGCTCAACTCAGGTGCTGGTAACCCACACTTTTCCATATTCTTTTGCCTCCTCCAGTTCAGCTGTCTCCTTCCTCATGCAGAGAATCTTCTGACTTGCTTTGGGAATGGACCATGTATGCGGTTGTGTTCTTTTACTCTCCACTTACCTGCCTCACTAGTCTGCTTTACCCTTTAAAGGATTCCTCTTGAAGTGTTCTCTGACTTAACCCCTTTCACAACTTAAGAGCATTTACATTTCATTCTTACTCCTTCAAATGACATCGCAATCTTTGCCCTTCTATCAAGGCCGCAGTTCATAACTTACGTATGTCTTCCATGTTGCCATCTGATCTCTTCTTTTCATTTCCTATTTCAAATTTTCTTCTTAAAATGTCTTTTTTACATCTTTAAAAGTATTTCCAGACCTTATCTCTTTTGGTCTTGTCATCCTTCTCCTAGCCACAGTAAATGTTCTTTATGACTTCTTTCAGCGCCTGGCACAGGCTTCAGGAGCCCATTCACCTACCTGTACCCTGCTTACCCAGTCTGGCTCCCAGTGGTTCACTTACTGCTTTTTAGATTTGTTTTCTCTGTGGTGGCTTTCTCTTCAGACAGCAGACTGCAGCATTTCTGTTACTAATGTTTATTCTTTGCAGCTTTGTTCCACGTTATTTGCCAGCAAAGTCACAATTGATTCTTGAGAAGATCACTTTTAACTGAACTACCTCTTTCAGTCACCACCCTTTTCTGTTTTGGGGGACTTGAATATCTCAAATCCATGAAGAGACACCAACTGAAGCTGGTTATGTATTAAATGCTTTATGTAAGTATCACTGTAGGCTTCCCCAGTCTCCTAAAATACTTCTGCAGCCTGAGATTCCCAAATTAACAGGAAAAAAAAAACAACAAATGTTTATCTCCGTGCCATTTTCACCCAGGGTCTTCAGAGCAACAATCAAGAAACCATCTAATGCACAGAACTGACCAATGCCTCCCTTCCATTTGCTTTGATCATGATCTTTCTCACTGTGAATGTGACTTAATCCAGAAAATGTTCATACTTTGTAGAGAGAGGCAAGGTTTCTTCGCCTGGATCTTCTAATATGGTTCTGACCACATTTATAAGAGGAAGGTACCAAAAGGCACAGGCTGATATGTAGATAGAATAGACAGAGGCACTACTTGTACCAGAGGAGATACGAAAAACACAAGTTCCTCATTTCACCATTACTCAAGGGTCACCAGATACCTCCAGATCTCCCATTTTATCTCAAATATTCTTACTTCACTTACATACATTAGTTGTTATCACTTTGTGGCTAAAGTTTATTTTTTCTTATGTAAGCATATAGAATTCCATTGATTTATGAATTTCTGATAGAAGCGAAGAGAGCTGAGGTCAGGGGAACGTGTTGCCTACAGAGGAAAACCATTTCCTTTTTGTTTGTGAGGCAATGACTTGGGCAAAGATAATATTTACAAACATTGTTTTTTCACGGTTGCTTTCTGCAGATAAAATACCTGAAGCAGAAATAAGTCAGCACCTTACACATTGTTATGTATGGACCAACTTCTACTTTTAGTGGAAATTGAGATAGAATTTTTCTCTTATACAAGAGATTTTCATAGACATATTAACTGTTTCTTCCCTGACAACTTCCAGAGCTGCCTCTTGTAATTACTTAGGGCACCACTCTCTAAAGAAACACCACTGTTATTAGAGTGTGTAGGTAAATTAGTAATTAAGTTTTTTTTCTTGTATATATGAAGTACAGTGTGTCAAGAGTAGTTGTATACATTTAACCTCTGTTGCACAGCAATAAAATGTGCCTGAGTATCCTCTGCCTCCAGTGTATGTTCCAGAGTTCAGTTTTAGTACTAACTGGTTCATTGTTGAATGCCTTCCAGTAACCAAAGCACCTGAATCATCTTATGGTCATGACAACCTTTTACTCACTCCTTGGAGGTTAGTGCTGCCAAAACAAATACCTGTTATCTGCCTTGCCTGAAAAAAAAAATAGAGGGCTGATAACGTAATGAGGCATTGACAGTAACAGACACTTTACTGTTGTGGCAGGTCAGTTAGTGATCAGCTGGAGCAAGCTTGTGTGATTTCATGCAGAAAATAGAACCTTTTAAAAAGTGTTCAGCAAAGGAAGCATGTTTTGTTTCAGGCCAACCATTTGTAAATCCTGATGGGACACCGGCAATATACAATCCTCCCAGCAGCCAGCAGACGATGAGGAACCAGATGGTGGGACAGTCTCAGCAGCAGCCTTCATCCCAGCAGCCTCAGCAGGTTCAACAGCCCCAGCAGCAAATGGCAAGTCACCTTGTCACACAGGTATGTGTGGTGGCCATTGGACGAAGAAACAAAGCTCTCAGGGGTATGAAGAATGACCAAAGGATTAGGGAAGTAAAGGAAGCAACTAGACAAAATATTTTCTATTATTTTCTTTTGAAACAAATGGAGCCCATACTGTGTATTTTCAGCATGGATGAAATAGCTGAAGAAGGAAAGTTTATTTTTAAATTCTATCTAAAGAATGCTTTCATTTTGAAAAGGACTATTAAGCAAGTTGGTATATGTCTATGTAGTCTTTAAATTTCTTTTGGAAAAATTGCCGTGTAAGTAAAAGCTGAAGCATTCACTTTCTGACTAGTGCAATCTGTAGTTCTGTACAAATTGCTGAGAGTGGAGGCGTGGGAGCAGAGATCTATATTGACTCTTTGCCAGCCACCTTTCCATGGCTTCAAAAATAAGCGTATGTATATTAATGGTTTCTCCTTCTTAGTGTTTAATTACTCTCTACATTTTCTCTATTTTAATCCATGTGTAATTTTATACTATACTAATAGCTATACTTAGTAAATTTGATCCCTAATGCTAATAGACCATTAGTGATACTGTGTAAAATTTTAGAGTACTATTCTCATTACGGATTTCTCCTCCTTTGGTAAGAGAGGTGAGGCATGCAACATAGGTAGACATTACAAGAATATTTACACAGACCAAACAGACCTGGAGATTTTCATCACCACCATTCCTGAGGTAGGGAATTAATCACTGTTTCTTGGCTGCAACATCTGCCAAGCCGAGGGCAGAACTGGAACCCAATAATGATAATGTGGGAGGGGAGAATTTGAGCTCCGACTTTGAAAACATTACTGCTTGGTGGATCTTCAAGGATCCTTGAGAGCTCTATGCTCACTCAGTTGCCCTGGCCCATCATACTTCCACAGATTTCCTCCTGATGTGGTGTGAACTGCCATCGACCTTTTTGTGTTCCTTTCCACAGAGGTGGGGTTGAGTTCAAAAATTCCAGTACAGCTTGGGTCCCTGATAGCTCTTCCATTCAAGTTATCTCAGGTCTTGGCTGTAGTAGCCCTCTCTCCAAGTACCCCTGCCCTACCAGGAAGATCCCCAGCCTTCTGCCCTTGCCCATGTTCTGTCCATAGCCCCACTCTGAGCTAGAAGCTCTAAAGCTGCAACAGTGGAGGAAAATTGGAGCGGAGTTTAGGCTTAGTGTCATGATGCTTCAGCTCTCTGGGCCCTGGATGGCCATGGCACGTGGCCAGCCATGGCCAGGCACTGACAGCAGGCCTTGGGTCTGGTTCAAACTTAATTTTGTAGATTGCATGCCTGTTCACGCAGGGTGGGCTGCAGGGCAGACAAAGGGAAGTACTCCAGCAAGAATCCTATATCCTGCTTGCTCTAAGAGCAGCCAAGATCTACTGTACTTTGTGTTTTTACAGTTGGGCACAGTTTCATCCCAGGTTATCCTGAGAGACTATGGTTAGATTCACTGCACTTGCTTTGATGCTATTGTTTGGACTAATGTTTGTGGCTCTTGTTTCTTGATTTGGTCTCAGCAGTTTTAGAAGAAGGTGGTGGTTCCAAACCTGTGTAAGATTCAAGTTCAGTGAGAGATTAAAATAAAAGAAATACTAAAGCTATTCCAAGGTAACAGTAGAAAATCGTTCTTTCACTTAGGTAAACATTTGCTCTGAGCTGACAGGCCTGTCTCTGTCATTTATTCACAGCCTGTTTTTTGTTAATTTTTCTAGCTATTATGTTCTGCCAAAGCAGCTTTACAATCATTATTCCTTTGCCTATGACACACACAGTTAAAATCAGTCATTATCAACGAAGTCCAAATGTGAACTTACACTGTGCTGCTCCTCCATTTTATCTCTGTAAATTAAATGTAGAATCACAATTTGGCTTTACTTCACATCAGTAATGAGAAGATGTAGCTGTGGCTTTATTTAAGAGCCATCAAATATAAGAAAATAAGCAAAAAACATGTAATAAAGAATTGTTTGTGGAAAGCTAAAATGAGAACTAGAATTCTGGCTTCTTGTTCTCACTGGCGATGAGTCACCTGCGTTTTCAGAGCTGTGTTGGAGACCTTTGTTCTCAGAAACAGAGTTTGTTGTTGTTATTTCTCTCTCTAAGTGGATTGTATTTATTGTCTTTCACTGTGTTTATTTTGCAGCCTGTTCAGGCAATGCAGCCATCTTCTCAGTCAGTCCAATATCCAGCAGTTTCTTATCCTCCCCAGCACCTCCTGCCAGTCTCTCCAACGCAGCAGTTTTCTGTGGTACTAAAGATTTTGTGTTTTCTTTTCCTTAAAGTTGGGTGTGAGTATGCTCAAGAGCTTCTGGGGAGGACTGCAAGGGGCTTTCCCCATGAGAGCTCCATTTAAATCCCTCTTGGGCTTAGCATTTTTGGTACTGACAAGCATTTTGCAAGAATGTCCCCACCGGTTCTAGCTATCCAGCCTGGACAGTGAAGTTAGGAGCACAGCTCTCTGCCTGATTAGTGGAGCCTCAAGAAAATGGGTATTTGAGATTTGGATATTTTCCCCTTTTTCTGTCTACAGCGACTGGAGAATAGACCTCTAGGAAATCTTTTTAATTTTATTTTATCAGTGTAGTAAATTTGCTGCCTGATTTATTTCCTGATCATACCAGAGCACTTGGAAAACAGAGAGCCAGCTGCCAAAGGTGCAGTTCTCATGCATCACCGCTAAGCGCTAATGGCCCGTGTATAATAAAAATAAACAGAGTGCGTTTCTAGAGTCTGAGTCTGGTTTGGTGCTCACAGGGCTAAGATTATACTGTTGTAAAATGAAGCTGACATTTTAAGAGACACTACGAGATCTTTTGTTTTTTTTTCGTGTTATTTTCTCTGGTAATCTTGTTTATGGCTGATTTTTCTCAAGGTAGAGATGTCACCTAGTTATAGTGAAAGATGGAAACAAAGCTGAATGGATCCTTGCAGCTACAATAGTATTATTAATGCCTGCTAGATGAACAGTACCACTTAAAGGACAAGAAAAAATGTCTGGTGCTGAACAGAAATTGGATATCTCAGTGCTAATTCCCTTGAAAAGCATCTTGCAGGCATCTCAGGTTGTTCTAGTCATAACCACTAAAAAATAACAGCCTAGATATGACTATCTTAATAGTGAAACTTCACATTCTTCGTGAAATTGTTTTATCAAATACTAAATTAGTATGTTTAATGTACATTAGATTGTATGCACAATCTGTGAATTGTAGGGTTTTGAAGCTCTTGGTCCCTATTGTGCAAATCCAGAGAGATTTCAGGCACAGTAAAGTTTTGCACTGAATTTGTTTGCAGTCATTTGCCCTCCAGGTAATGAATATCTTAGCTTTTTAAAGAAACAACTTCAGACAGATGACTTACGTACCTGGATATGGATGTACAATACCACTAAAGTTAATAGTGATCCTTTCTTATGCCACCTGAAGCTCTGGCCAAGAGTGTTTAAAATGTTTGCTGGTGGGCTTGCAGAGCAGAAGGGTGAGTCTCTGCGGAGAAAGCGTTTGTTGCAGTGCTTTCCACAAAGAGCCAGTTTTTTCTGTTTTGAAGTTTACTAACAGTAAATACATTGTGCAGGATGCTTTGGAAAGTGAACACCACAGGGATGTCAACACAATCAGAGTCTCCATTTAAAAAGAGCATGGATGTTTTAAAATAAAAATGACTTTTTGCATTGCTTATGCTTATTCTCCATCCCTGAGGGGGGAGAGGAATAAGGAAGAGGCTGTAATCTGCATATTTGCACATGAGGTAGTTTTATGATTGATATATTTCTATGTAGAATACATTTTAGTGTTGGATCTTATAATCAGTCTTGTAATGTGGGCACAAATGAAGGTGCATAGAACCACATTTGTAAATCTTCGACCTTCACAGTATAAACTTGAGAGCTGATTTTGTATGGATATTTTTGCAAGACTGAGCAGATACTGTCTAGAATCCTTCTGTCATTACCAGCATGTAATGAGAGTTAGGTCCATTGACTTAATGTGGTATGTTCATCCTACCATAGATTTTTTTTTTTCCCCTCTCCAGTCAAATAAAGTACTTGTTTCTTTTTCAACACTGAATAAAATGTCTTTAAATAGCAAACAAAGTCTTAGCTTTTTACCTTCTCTATGTTTGCAACCTTGGATTTTCAAAACGATCCAAAATGGAAAAGGTCCGCACCTGAATTCTACTGAATTCCTTTTGGGATCATTTCGAAACACGAGTGAAATGAGCAGCATGTTTTTGGATGAGGAATTTTGTGTTTGAGGAAGAGGTATTCATCATAAAGTTACTTTCATGCCCTTTTTATTGAAAATGTCCTCTTCAGAACACTGTAAAGTTCACTGGCATTTAGGGGGAAAAAAAGGAAGTGGGAAGGGTAAAAGCCAAAATAATTGCTTTTGTGCCAGGCCATGCCAATCACCCTGCAGCCTAGAAAGCCTCTGTCAAAGCATTTATATTCATTTTCATTTTAATTGCCTCCATTTTTGGTAGATATCCCTGCAAAGTTTGGCACTTACTTGAGCTGAGCAGCTCCTTTTCCCCCTCATGCTCTGTTTGAACCTGTTTTGTTTTGCTAATTTGCTTAAGTGTCTGCTGCAGATATCACATCTACATCATTTTCTACTGACTTTTGCCCTGCAGCGAGATGACATGACCACCCAGTTTAACCAGATGAGCTTAAGTCGTCAGTCGTCAGGAGACAACCCCGAATCACCTTCTGGTCCTGTCTACCCATCACCCATCCTACAGCAGCCTGCCCAGCAGACGGGTTACATCATGGCTTCCCCAACTCAGCAGCTTCCTCCAGGAGGCTTTACAGGTTCAGGTCCACCAGTATCCCAGCAAGTGCTGCAGCCACCACCGCCACCACAGGGCTTCGTGCAACAGCCACCACCACCTGCTCAGGTAGGCAAAACCTTCACTTCTTTGTATTGTCAATGTGGCATGGTGCTCACTGTAACATCAGAAAGACAATGTCAAAAATATTCTCCAGGTTCTTGGTTTTTATTTTTGTTCTTTTCCTGCCTTGGGAAAGTCATAGCAGATTTTCAGGCAGCGGGAAACTCGCAAAGCCTCTATCATTTCCTGGGTTTCAGCAATTCCTTCCCAATCCCCAAACCATTTTCCAAACATCTGTTCATACTCCAGGACACATCTGCACATGAATATGGAGAAGGAGGGTGAGTAAATATCCATAGTCCTTTTTCCCTGTATATATAAAGAAAGAGCAACATACACATCAGCTCAGGTAGTCATTAATCATATTTAATTGACTTGAACATGTGAGATGTCACAGATCAGTAATTTTTACTGTCTTCCTGAAGACTGATTATGTTTTACTGTTCACTACCAAACATCTCTCCTTGTCTCCTGGGTACCTTTACAGAATATTGAAAGTGATTACTGTCAAGAAGTAAAATGCACAGATGACTTTCTGGCCCATTTTCAAGGCATACACTTTAAAAAGCCAAATTTCTTATCCAATTATAGATACCATTTTAAAGTAGAGTTTAAATCAAGTTATTAATACTATGTCTCCTGTTTTCATTTTATCCTTTTGCAGAAAGTATTTAAAAAATAAAGTAAAAAACCTCAAAATTTATTTGGTATAAAAGGAATTTAAACTCTAATATTTCTTTGCTTTTAACTTCCTACCAAAAATCTGCTATTGTCTTTGTTACTGTGATTCTATATTGCCGTATTAATGAGGAATTTGTGCTGTTCTAGTACTTCAAGTGGGCTAGAGGTTTAGTGCCTCGCTAATTAACAAAAAAAGAAAAGGGAGGAATACTAATGCTCGTGTTGCATTAGGAGGCTGTGACATCCCTTGTTTCTGTAGTTAGAAGTTCTGCACCTATTTTTCTGAGAAAAGGCTTATGAAAAATAACATTAAGGAGCTGAAATTCAAAATAGGGATTTTCTTTTTAATGGAAAAGACTGCTAGAGAAAGGCTTCATTGTTCGCCAAATGTAGAATGTTTTCTGAATTCTGGGAGGAAAAAATGGCCAAGTGCTGAATACCCTAACACATCCTTCACCTTGTCCAGACTGTTTTCTAGGTGAGTAAGCAGGGGCTGCCCAGTGTTTGTTCTCTCCTCACATCTAACCCCTGGTGCTCATAGTGCTTTCAAGCACAGTTTAACCAAGCCTCACAACACTTCTGGTGACCCAGATCATTAGAAGTTCCTCCATGACACTCATGACACACACTGAACAGCTTGTTCTGGATGCCATCTCCGAGCAAGTGGAAGAAAAGAAGGTTATCAGGAGTAGTCAGCATGGATTCATTAAGGGGAAATCATGCATGACCAACCTGGTAGCCTTCTGTGATGTCATGAGAGACTGGCTAGATGGTGGGAGAGCAGTGAATGTTATCTGCCTTGACTTCAGCAAGGCATTTGACACTGTCTCCCGTAACGTCCTTTAATGAAGCTTAGGAAGTATGGGATTGACAAGTGGACAATGAGGTGGATTGAGAAGGGGCTGACTGGCAGAGCTCAGAGGATTGCAGGTGGTCAGAGGCACAGAGTCTAGTTGAAGGCCTGTAGCTAGGGTTGGTCCCCAGGGGTCAGTACTGGGTCCAGTCTTGTTGAACATCTTCATCAATGACCTGTATGAAGGAATAGAGTGCACCCTCAGCAAGTTTGCTGATGATATGAAGCTGAGAGGAGTGGCTGACACACCAGAAAGCTGTGCTACCATTTAGCGAGACCTGGACATATTGGAGAGTTGAGTGGAGAGGATCCTAATGGGGTTCAACAAGGGCAAGTGCAGAGTCCTACACCTGGGGAGGAACAACCACATGCATCAGAACAGGTTAGGAGCTGACCTGCTGGAATGGAGCTCTGCAGGGAAGGACCTGGGGGTCCTGGTGGACAACAGGTTGGCCATGAGCCAGCAGCGTGCCCTGGTGGCCAAGAAGGCCAATGGGATCCTGGGGTGCATTAAAAAGAATGTGGCCAGCAGGTCGAGGGTGGTGATTTCCCTCCTGCCCCTTACTCCACCCTGATCAGGCCTCACCTGGAGGGAGTACTATGTCCAGTTCTGGGCTTCCCAGTTCCAGAAAGGCAGGGAACTACTGGAGAGAAGCCAGCGGAGGGCAGCAAAGATGGCTGGGGGCCTGGAGCATTTCCCTTATGAGGAAAGGCTGACAGACGTGGGACTGTTTAGCCTGGAGAAGAGAAGACTGAGAGGGGTCAAGTGAATTGGGCCAGGCTCTTTTCAGTGGTGCCCAGTGGCAGAACAAGGACAACAGGCATAAACTGGAACACAGGAAGTTCCATACAAACATAAGGGAAAACTTCTTTACTTTGAGGGTGTCAGCACTGGAGCAGGCTGCCCAGAGAGGCTGTGGAGTCTCCTTCTCTGTAGACATTCAGAATCCACCTCCTCACTTTGCTGTGCAACCTACCCTAGGGAACCTGCTTTAGCAGGGGAACTGGACTAGATGATCTCCAGAGGTTGCTTCCAACCACTACGATTCTGTGATTCTGTGATTTTACAAGCTGTCGTTGCAGCAGGGCAAAGCAGTGTGTTCCCCAGTTGTGCAAGGGGGGGACTTTGCTACAGGAGCTGAAGGGACTGTGACCATCACACTGTGTGGTGCAGGGGGACCCTGCCACAGAGCTATATGCGTCCCCCTTGTCCATCTCAGGGGAGACAAAATGTGTAACACATTGGGGTTTCCACCCCAACCCCGCCCCCCAGCTGGTGTTAGGGTGCTTTTCTGAGCTTACCTTGTGGCACTTGGCTGCACGTGGCAGCGTGTTGGTCATTTCGGGGCCGAGTGGTAGGACCTCACCCTGGTGATAGCTGAGTGTGAGGTTTTGCAGTTTTCACCCAGACTAGCTTTGTGTTGCTTTGTGAAGCTGTATTCCCTCATTAATACTTGCTATGTTGTTACTGGTGAGACAGTAAGTTCCTCAGAGGAGAAGCGTTGCGGAGGTCCCTTTTCATTTCTAGGCTGGTGTAGGACCAATGCTCTACTACTGGTGTGTCTAAATGGCTGCTGTGTCTCTTCTGTCCATACCCCAAATGTGATACATACAGGGACTTTCTTCCTACATCATAAAAAACTGGAGAGTTAATGAGGGCAAAAGAAGTATCTTCTGAGTTTGCAGCAATTTTTATTGTTTCCTCGGGGAATGATTTCTCCTCAGGGAGGGATAGAAAGGTGCAAAATCCTGAGCTGTCAGCTTCCTCTGCATCTGTTGCACACACACACCATTCATCTCCCAAGTTGTCACTGTTCCAAAAGTTCCATCTTGTCCTTGTCTTGTTCAGATGCCTGTATAGAATAGGGCGCATGGAGGTCAGTCCCTGCTACCCATGCCCATATGCTGTGTAAGTGTAGTGGCCCTTGTCTGCTGGGGAGGAGACAGGGCAGCAGCTTTTTTGCATCAGCATCCACTGATGGGAAATCCTGATCTAGAATATAATACAGTCGTTTGGGTGCTTCTAGTAGCATGTGTACTGCAAATAGAGGCTCTCTCTTCTAGAAAGCTAAGCAAAGCCTTGGGAAATGGAAGTCCCTCCATTCTGCATGCCCTGACCAGCCTTATCAGTTCAGCTCACTGAGCAGAGCAGCTGCACCATGATGCCCTCCCCTACCCATAGTAAAACTTGACTGTGGCCCAGTCTGAATTCCTTGTTACTCTTTTGGACTTAGGTGCAGCGCTAGGCTGATTTCAGATGCCAAAGCAGGTAGTGTGGGGGAGGCTTAAAAACAGAAAGAGCAATAAAGGTGGTAATGCGTGCAGAGCATTGAGATGCATTAATCAATGCAAAGCAATCAATGTAAAAGCACTTTTATACCTTAAGTGTTTCTGTTGGATTTATGCCAGTAAAAAAGAAGCTTTAGTCTAATGGCTAATTAGTTCCTGTAAATGCATTGCTAGTAAGGCTCTAGTAGATTGGCTGTGGAGCCCCCTACGCTGTTGGAAAATGAGAGTAAGGAAAATTTGGATAGAAGTCCCTGAGTATGAACATTTCCTTTGGAAGTTGAAAGGAGAAGCAAGAAAAGCTCTCTAAGACTACAAACCCAAAGGTACTGCATTATTAGCTTTGGTATCGAAGTTCAATTAAATGTGGCTCTACAGCTGCTTTCTGAGATTCTGTAACAAAGCAGAAGCAGACTGAGTTTGGAAGGACATGCCAAAGAAGTGGTGAGAGGACCCCATACATGTCTTTTGCTACATCTTTCCTTACAGCTGTTCCTTAGCTTAACAACCAAGTCATGACTTAATAACCTGAAAATAGCAATCTGTCTTTGTTCAGCCAGCTGGCAAAAACCAAAACAAAAAAAAAAAAAAAACCTTAGTCTGTGTTTGCTGAAAGGGACTTTTAGCAGCAAATTCCTGTTTGCTTTCTGTATCACAAATAGCAAACATCTTCACTTTCTCAATTTTCTTCTCTTTCCGATATTTCTTCTGTGGCACTTAACAGGCTCAAGCACTTCCAGTGAGGGTCTACATTGCAGAGGCATTCTGTCATTGGTACTCATCCTTGCTCAGCATTTGATGCTTCTTGTTTCTGCCTCTGCGAATGAGGAGATGGGGAAAACTGCCAATACTATGGCAAAGAAGGCATACACTCACTTAAGTTATTTCCACATCTGGCTCTTTGTGAAAGTTATACTAGCAAAATTATATCCAAAAATGAGATGGCATGAATTCTTGGATAGTCTGGGAGAAGTAATACAGATCAAAGGATTTTTCACCTGAATTAATTTTTCCATCATTAATTTGAGCTGGCTCATTACAGAATCCCCCCCTTCTAGAGACTCTGTAGATGCCATAACTCAAAATCTTCATTCATAACATGGCTCCTGTAGACATGAAAAATGGTTAGGGAGTCAATTTGGAGGCAGAAATCCTACATGTGGGTGATTCTCGATGATCTAATACAATGGTGTTGGAGGACATGCCTGCAGGTGTTGCACACAGGCCACTATTTTTTGTTACTGTGCATGTGGTTGTTATGGAGGATGGGGGAAAGAGAGAAATGCTTAATGAAAGACTCAGCCCGCTCAGTAATGATACTGGGAAGAAACGTTCCTCCATGCTTCAAGACATTATTGTGGTTTCTGTTGTCTTTGCTCCAATTTTATGCAACTGTAGCTGCTGTTAGCAGTAGTATCAGCATCGCTAATCACCTGGGTGAAGGTATTAATTCGAACCTAATTGAATATCAGCAATGCTAAGAGAAAGTAGAATACGTATGAGCTGACAAGAGTCAAGCCATGAGTCAGTAGAGAGATAAGATAGAAAGTAAAAATCAGTCTGAAAGATGTGTGGAATTGTTTTTCTACAACATACCTTTGAGCTTAAGGGAAGCTGTTAGGGAACGGTCTGAGAGAGATCTGAGCTAATAAAGGGTTTCAAACTGTAGGTGGACAGAACAAAGTAGAAAGCCAATGCAGCGTTGAGTCTCTGCCCATCACCTAGAGACATAGCACAATGAAAGGAGGAAAAATGATGGCAGTTCATGTCTTTGAAGCGACGTGCCCAGTCCTGTTGCAGTTTAAGTTAAAAAAAAAAAAAAAAAAAAA
>WBMW01001774.1:419470-444174 GCA_013396635.1 Penelope pileata
AAAAAAAAAAAAAAGAAATAGATGTTAGAGTGGCCAGCCTCCAAACAAATAGGAGAACAGGAGTTTCACCTTCAGAATAAGAATCTCAGATGGAAAAGATCACCTGTCAAATATTTTCAGGGTAATTATTACAGAAAGGCGATTTTTTACTATGTCAATAATTAAGACAATGAAGTAATGCCTTTAGGCTAGAAAAGGCAGCATCTGTTTAGGTTATAGTCTCAGATCTGCTTTTTTGTTGTTTTTGTTTTGTTTTTAAGATAACCGTGTAACCGTGTAGCTGTGTTTCCATGCTTGTTAGTGTAGTGGAAACTTTTCAGTTCTGTGAATGATATATGCTGTACTTGCTAAAACACGTTACACTTGCTAAAGGTCCAAGTTGAGACTTTGTATTCACATGGGAAAGCAATTCAAGTAAAAGTTGATGTTTCAGTAGGCTTCATCAGAAGTGTAATATATCTTTTTTCGGAGAGCATATAAGCAAGATGTTAGTCGTGCTGATGTAATGAGAAACTGAAAAATTCAGGAGGGTCAGTAAGCAGCATTTATTTCCCATTCCTCTAATTCCACAGCTCACTAACGTAGTATCAAAAATAAATAACTTGTATCAGCTACCTAAGCATGGATGTACTTCAGGTAAATGAAAATGGATCCTTCCAGGCCCTTCAATCACCAAAGACCTATTATATTCATGTTTATATTTTATACCAAGCCATTCTTTTAATGTCTGATCTCTTCTTTTCAAGCCATGTTTTGTGATTACTGAGAAATTCATCCATCAGTCTCTCTAATTTACATGATTTTTTACCCAGTACTCCTGCCACTAACATTTTTCAGGGTGATAGATTGCACTCTGATAAGCTTCTAAATGGGGTATATAACAAATGTATTACATTCCGGTGAACTGAGAAGATGAGAGAAAGCCCTTTGACTAATTCTGAAATGTGAGTCTATGTGGTTAAAAATAATAATAGTAATAACAAATACTGTTGATGTTTCAGTGTAAGTGAATGTTTTGTACATGTTCGGTTAGATATCTCACTTTAAAACCTGTACTCTTTAGGCTCTATTTTAAAGTTTATACCCACAGACTCTTTCTACAAGATACAATTCACACATGCTCTTGTGTTCTCAAATATCTAGAGGCATGTCTGCAGAAGGAAGATGAGGAAGTTGAGGGTAAATCAAATAAATTTAAATCCTTTAAGTGAGATTAAGCTGCAGTCAGGACAAGTGGGAGTATTTCCAGAGGGGTTTAATATCCTTTAATTTGTAGAGTACTGTAATAAAAATAAAAATAATATTTGAGAGGATATCTAATCTGTTCCTCTGCTGCAAGGCAGGATCAACTATTTGCAGTGACTTTACTAAGCTTGAGTCCTCTCTCCTCATTCAGCTCTGCTATTGTAGAGCCTTGCTGAGAGCAATCAGGTTTCCACATGATGGGTTTAGTGTGATAAACTGGCCTGACCCTTATTTACGCTGCTGTAATGTACCCTAAATGGCTGGATCTGCTTCCCTAATAGCTTGTGGCTTTTCTTTGCAGGGAAACAAATTTATTGTGCTTTTTGTCCATTTTACAAGACATTGTGCTTTTGTTAGTCTCTAAGAAAACAAATGACTCAGAGGCAGGCTGTAGCCATTAGATGTCACCTGGTGTTGTCTGGAGGGAGGATAGCTTACAACATTCACTAATCAAAATGTTTGTGTCTTTCTCGTATTTGTTTGAATCTTCCTGATATTATCTGGGGGAGGAAAACAAAAAAGAAAAACGCTATGTGATTTCCATTGATTCAAGAGAAAATTAATAGACCTTGAAAAAAGGGAATTCAAGCTCTTGATTGACAGAGGATATTGATTGGCAGCCTGCCTGGTGGTTTCACGTCACCAATGTCACCTAGTCCAGTTGTGTTGATCCTGATACTTTTTCCACTACAGTTATTCATTAGTCTTTTACTTGACCAATTAGCCATCCGTATCCTCTTCTCAGCTTTATGGTGTCCCCTCTGTATACAAAATTACACACTTACCTTTACTCCAGTAATATTTTCCTTTATAGGTAATGAAATTGAACATGTTCTTCCAAGACCATTCCCTGCATGCAAATAAAAGGAGCAAAAATAGTGCTATAGTACTAAGTGTTTAATGAGAAAAACAAAAGCATTTTGTATGACTTTATGGAAGTGTCTGAGTAGGATAAATACTGCATGCAAAGAAAAAAATTTGTATGATTTATAAAGAAATGCTGATAGATGTGGTACAAGTCACAAGGGAAGCATCATTCAAGTCTGCGTTCCCCTGCAGTTTGTTGGTACCTTAAGCTCTTGAACTTTGTCAGGTACTTGCAGAATCAACTGCGGCTGAAAATGAAAAATTTTGAGTGCTTTGAACTTGCCAAGGGTCAGTTGAAAACTGTGTAGCTCAGATGTCTCAGTAATGGGGATATAGCATGTACAGGAAAAATCTTTAGCTCCAGTCACCCTCAAGCTTCATGTTCAGGTACGTGATGAGGTGATGTAGTACGTGTTGTTCTGTAGTAATAATAACAGAAAAAAGAAGCCCACCTGGCAGAACTTGCTGGTTCAATGCGAACCCTTAGCTCCCACAAGAAAACCACTGTGATTGTTTTTGCAGACCAAGTACAAGAGAAGCTTGTACTTACCAGGGAAATGTTCAATTAAGGATGTAGCTAATAAAAATAGGAATTTAATAATAGTTTCACACAGGTATCACCGGAATGTGGATTCTCTCTTTCCTGCTATCTCACTATGTACATTTTTACTCCAGGCCATCCTTTGTTTCAAGCTGAGCATGTCTTCCAGAGATCACTTAGTTGTTCAATATGCTGTCTGTGTGTATTACATTGATATGGAAGGGGTGATTTGCATTCATTTTTCTGCAGCGTTTGGTGTTTTACTGTGAGTTCTTTAGCTCGTGTGTAGGTTTTTGCCTATGCATCCTATGTTTGTCTCCTCTAATTACAACTCTTTTCCATCTGTTTCTTAAAGCACCTGAGAGTGAATTCGATAACAATCCTTTTCCTAGCAAAGCTGAAAGCGGCAGCAGTGCTCGAAAAGATGTGATGCAAATCTCCCCTCTTGATAACTGTTACTGCTGGCACATTTACTTTAACTCTTGCTCTTCTTCATTTTTGTTTTGTTTTGTAAATCTTTGAGTTTCAGAGTACACAGCTGCTGTTTTCTTTCTCCCCACAGATGCCAGTGTATTATTACCCATCTGGTCAGTACCCTACCTCAACAACTCAGCAGTACAGACCCATTGCCTCAGTTCAGTACAATGCACAGCGGAGTCAACAAATCCCACAGACTGCACAGCAAGCAGGTATTTACATCTGTTACTCATTTCTTCATCTACTCAGTGCCTTTTGCTGGTGAAACCTATTGGTTGTATTTTAACTTTGAATTGAACAGTAATGGAGATAGTTGGTTGCCGTTTTCTTTGAAAATATAGTGAAAATTAAGGTGAGAAACTCTTTGTTTGAAGATACTAAGCAATGGAAGAACGGAGATTGCATTCTCCACCACTGCTGTGCTGCATGAAGTGCCTTGTCCTTGGTTTCAGTGCTCCATGTGACAGGAACACAGAGAGAACATGGGCAGTCATACTGCATCTTCGAGCCAATGTGATGCAGTTTTGTCTTTTGTCATGCAAACTCCCCTAACGTTTGTAAAATGAGACATGTTTTGATTCTACACCAAAGATCTGCAGCGATGTGGACTGGGCCAGTGCTGTGTTTGTCTTGGTTGTGTTCCATCACTTCTGCTCTACGTGGGCCTGGGGAGTGAGGTGGTCCGTGAGGTTGGGACCAGAAGGAGCAGTTCCACAGGGATTTGCAGCTGGAAGGGGGGCCGTTACACTGTAAGAGAGTGAGTAGCAGGTCTCACAGTGAACCGGTCTCTTTTCCTGCTGTGTCATGCCACTCCTGATGACACCAGAGTAAGAGGGACATAGGCAGAGATGGGCGGGTGCATGCTGGGGAGGGGCTGTGTTTGTGCTTGTGAAAGGGTCCTTGTTTTCAAGTGAATAAACAGCTCTTCTGGCTTTGGAGGTTTTTGTTTAAGTCATCGGTTGTCTGTTTCTTTAGTGCACACCTTCCCTCATACGGTGTCTCAAACAGTAACCTCAAGGAGATGGTGATGTTTCTTGGTAGGGCTTGCAATTATGGATGTGCTGGGTAGGATAAAGCATTCATCTTTCTATTGGGTTTGACAGAAAATTCTCTGAATGGCAAAGCAGGTTCCCTGCAAAGACATTGATACGAAAACCTTTTAAGATGCAAGCCCAGACACAAGATGTGAACAAGACTTATGGGGTCATCCAGACTGTCACCCTATCTTTGTAATGTGACTGCTGGCAATTTTGTTCATGTTTTCTCAGGCGCTCAGGGAAAGAAAGACACAGCAAACACAGCTATAACTAAGAAATTGATTACTTTTTTTTTTAAGCTGTTCTATGCTCTAATAAAATTGGTGTTGTTTTGGATGGTGTCTGTGGTGGCTATCAGTGTCTGCTTTCCTAACTTTGTATTTCTACAATCCTGAGAGAGGAGGTGAGGTTTTGCTCAGAGGTCATCTGTCTCTTCTGGCTTCTCATGCCTGGCTGTCTGGCACCATATTTATTATCTCAATACAGTGGATCTTTGAACCTAAGTGCAAATCAACTTATAGGACATCTGGCTCTGCTGCCTTATTATGAAAGCATGTTTATCAGTTTAATGCCACATCCATAGCATAGTGGGGATCATGGTAAATGAAGTGCAAAAAAGATGGTCTCAAATACTTAGGTGATGTTCTGGAGACAATTGAGCTATTTGATCTTCACGTAGTCATAATTTTAAAGATATATTGCAACACAGCAGCCATTACATTTGACTACAGACAGTGCAGAGATGCAAATACAAATTTTGTTTCTGTTTACTGCATCGTTTTCCATGTATGTTTGGAAAACGTGAGTCAGGGAGACTGTGCAAAATCTCTGGCGCGTCAGTCTTTTCCTACAATCCACTCTTTCAGCTGCCTGCTCAGTTGGAAACATTATTCTTATCTCGTTGAAAATGAAAACATTGTGACTATGGTTTAGACTCCCTGCTGTGGCGCTTGTAAGCATTCAGCTATTCTCAGATCTTGAATCTTGACTGGGAACAAATTCCTCAAGCTGCTTCATCCCTTTGGGCTCAGATATATCCTTCCAGATAATCCTTGTCTGAGCGTGTGATAGGCATGCCAAGAAGCTGCTTGGAGGTTCCTGCAGATCTTTTCCTCAAGATATGGTGCAAGGGTAAAATCAGGAGGGTAGGCTCCTGGGCTGGATCACTTTGTAGGTGCACCATGAATGGAGATGTTATCCCCCTTTTCCCATCAGGATGTGGCTGCCATTGGGATTCAGCATAGCCCAAGAAGAGGAACTACAGCTTCTACAGCAAAGTGAATTCCATTCTGTGTTTCTGTCATTATGTTTAATTTTGTAGATTTTTTTTCTCTCTTCTGTTTGTAAGCGCTAACTTGCATTTTTGACTGGAGTCTGTGAAGCTAAGTACGTGCAGAAATAGTGTTTTAGCTGAGCCAATGCAGATCATGTTACTAACTTCATAATGTCAAAAAAAAATGCTTCTGGGGCAGGAATGGAGAGTGTCAGGAGCACCTTGGGTCTGTTAACTATTTAGATGATGACGTTCATGGTCGTAGTTGGCCACTGAAAGGATATGGCGTGATCATTCAAATTAATGTATCACTGCATCCCTTGGCATTTGGAAAATAACTGGCTTTCCAAAATATCATATTACTTATGTCAAAATAAAAAAGAAATTGAAGTGTAGGAAAGTATATTATTTATGGTACAGACTTACTAGTACAGGAGATTCACTGTAAGCACCAAGACACCAAAGGAGTGATTTGGTGGTGTTTTCAGGTGGCTTTCTGCCCAGTGTCACTGTATCTGCTTTTCTTCCTGCCACACATCCCGTCAGCCTCCCCACGCATTTTGCTCCCTGTGTGCCCCGTGGCCTCAGTCCAACCTGCAAAGTCCTCATCTCTTTCAGTGCCCCTTTGATGCCATGTTCCCAGCTCCCTGCAGTGCCCACTGACTTCTCGCTGGACAGGAGATGGTTGGTGTTTTGGCACTGCAGTGGCAGCAGTGGCATCTGTGTAGACCAAATAACTGCTAGCTTCTGCTGTGGCCTTGTGACAGCAGAGGAAAGGAGCTTGAGCATGCCTCTTCTCCTTCAAGCCACCAACTTTTCTGAGCCTTCAGAAGAAACATCGTGTTATCACTGCTTCCATCTGTCTGTCAAACCTGATAGAAAGCAGACAGTGAGCTCAGAAAGTTTCTCTGAGGGTTGTTTGAGGAAAACTAACTGGGTAATCACACAGATTTTTCCTTCAGAAACCGGGCTAGGAAAAAAGTAAGAAAAGCACTTCCAAACCTTCCCAGAAACATGTACTTGATTGGAAAATAGCAATCATAGAATGAGCGTTTCAGACTGCCATTTCCCTACCATGCTCCAGAACAGCAGGGAGCAGGTTGTGCTTGTGCTGGGGATTACTAGGTGTGGGAGAATGGAGATGGAATAGAGAACAGAGCTAGTGAAACAGAGCACAGGTTGAGGATATTGAGAATGCGAAGAGGGAACAGCTGGGAATGAAGCAAACTAAGCTGATTTCAGAGATGATTTCCCTGAATAGCTGACATTGCTTGTGGCTTCAGTGTGGGCAGGCCTGCAGAAGGCCGGGCTGGCTGCCTGGGCCTACCTGACTGCTCATACAGCAGTATCAGCCTGGAAAAGCTCAGAAGATGCTTTATTAAAATAAAGTTTGCCTGCTTTGGGAGCTTTTGGAAGTTTTCAAAGCATCAACAGGGAGTCTGGATTTTGGTTTTCCCACTTTGGGCTGCAGAGGTCAAAGTTTGATCTAATGCCAGCAATTTGTTTTCATTTTTTGTAGGGCAGAGTGATATTGGTGACTTACAGCAACCAGATGAAGTAAAATGTCAGTGCAGCATCTGTAGTGGCTAAGGGAGTCTGTATTCTCTCATGGTTCTGGAAAGAGAGCAATATTAAGTTAAAATGGCTCCAAGGCAGAAAAAAAGATGAGCTCACCTAAAATTAGATTAGAGCTCTGACAGCAATAAATCATTTGGAGAGAAGGATGAGAACTTTTCTGTGTGTTTATTTACTTCCTCTTTTTTGTTTTGTTTTATTTTGTTTTTTAAGGACAGGCTTGTACGAGAAGTGACCCATTTCTGGCAGAAGCTTGTTGTCCATGAAGATTTTTACATTTAGATTTATTTCTGTTCAGGATCCAGTCAAAAATGTGATATTTGATTATTTAGTAGCATAGCGTGTAAGCAAAAATATTTGCCATTGTAGCTCCCCTTCGTTGTGCTGCTTCAGCACTATTCTTGTGTCCAGACCTGTGCACTGCAGTGTTTCCAGGTGTTGTCACTGACTGAGCTGGGGACAAAGTCAAGACATTTTTCACCCTGTGGCATGCATAGGACGTGTCAGGTGGATTCTTTTCAGAGGACTGTTGTCAAAAGCAGTAAGCTCCTTTTTTCAGACTATTGGGGTATGTTGCTGTTACGCATACCAGCATGCTTTAGCAATATACCTTGCAATGCCCAGTTTTGTAACTGCAAAGAAGTAAGTGATACTCATATATTCTCACTTAGCAGTACTCTACAAATCACACCTCTAACATCAGAAGAATTTCCTCCTTCTTCAGCAATTATCTCTGTGTTGGTAGTTTTGAAACCTTTCAATCCTTGTTATTGTGGTTGAATAAAAAATAGAGATATATTGATGATAAGCCAGTAATGATTTGCATATTACCACGGTGGAAGAAATCAGCAGTTGGCTATTTTATGTCTGTGTGTCTGTATTTACTTTCATTATAGTAAGTGCTCTGCACTTAGAGGATTTTTCATCCTTTAAGTGCTTCATAAAGATGAGCTGGATAAGTACGTGAGTATTACTTTGGGATATATAACTGTTATTGCTGTTCACAAATGAACAAACTGCAACAAATTATGTGGATTTTTTTTCTACTTTGATTCATTATTGTATGTCTGTCTCATGTTCCAGATAATTTCAGAGCACTACAGACATTTTTATGGATAAAATCACGTTTAGATTCTTGATTGGACTGTACATCTAAAAGGCAGTTAGCTTCATTTATCGCACTGTTGCGAGGTAAAAACATCTAGTATATGTCTGCATTAGTAAGGAAGATCACCTTCTAAGGAGATTAAAGCTAAAACTTGTAGTGTTTGGTTCAAATATTGTCCAGCTAGAAGTTTACACTGTAATATGTTCAGAGAAAATAAGATGGTATTCCACATAATTGTCTGGTCTGCAATTCCTTCAGTCAATATTTTGTAGGATTTTTCATATGCTTGAAAATCAACAGGTGTTTCCGTTATAACTTGTTTCAGTGTCCAGATAGCGCCGGCGTGCTCACATTTCATAGAAAGTCTCTGCTTTTTCCTAAAAGGAGAGCAGTTCATGGTGTACAATTGCACCTTGACAAAAGGAAGATGTTGTGTGAGGAAGGGATGTGTCTGAACACTATCCAAATGTAGAATCCCTTCATAGTAAGTATGCATGGATATTGTGTAAACAGCAAACGTTTGTCATGGAGGATTAGTATTTCTAATGGAAGACTGCTACTAGTCTTTACTGCTTCCAGTAAGAAAAAAGAGGTAATTGTGTCTCTAATGCATCTACAAAACAAATTTTAAGTGAAGAGAAAATGTACCTTAACAAAATCCATAAATTTGCTTAACTACAAATCAGAGTCAAATTGACAATGAAATACTGATTTTTTTTGTTTAATTTAATCATTTAGGTGTCAGTGTAATTGAAGAGCGTTATCTTCAAGTCTCCATCCTCTTTGTCTTCTGAAAGCATATGTCACCATAAACTGATACTGAGAAGGAAAAAAAATGGGGGAAGGGTAATGTGCAGCACTAAAAAAAAAAGAATTGGTTTGCTATCATGATCATTACAGAACCTTATAAAGAAAGATTATGGCTTTCTACCTTCATTAGCAGCCTGACAGGAGCTCATGGTCCATGATAGATTTGTTTGCATAATTTCACCTATAATTTCTGTGCTTATATAAACATAAACAACTTCAAACTTTAAGTATCTAATTATCTAAAGAAACTGTTTTTCCAACAGTAATTGCTTACTGCACTATTGAAACAGATTTGTACTGAAGGTGTCCATGGGTATTGAATAACCAGAATCACAAATGCTGTATTTTTTCAGCAAACAGTGCTTCTCCTGAGGAGAGTTCAGGGGATTATCTCTTATTTTAACAGATTCATGACAAGAACAGGAGGGACAGAGCCCTACTGTTTTAGACACTGTAGTGCTAGTAACAAACCATAATATTTAGGCATTCCTCTGGTATGAGAGCCCCACATGCTTTGGCTGGCCCAAGAAAGTCTTATCCCCCATTTTTCACCAAGATCTCTACTATTGGAGAATGTTCTTCATCTTTCTTGCCTGGCTTTCTTTTGGTAGATGCAGAAACGGAGGAGAAGTCTGAAGGAATATTGCATTCAAGACATGCCAGAAGGTGGCTGAGTGAGCCAGGGTTGGAGCTGAGAAGTTTTAAAATTTCTAGTCTTAGAAACACTAAGTTATGTCATCCTTTTGACATTAAGCAATAGTGCTGCACCGATAATCAAAAGCCGTTTAGTTTTACAGAATAACTGTAATTTAAATTTGTGGCAGAATTAATACCACTATACTCACCCAAACGTACTGGATCTTGTAAATTTAAAGGTGGAATAACTTCTGTTGGACACCTTTGCTCCTTTTCAAATGCCTCATGTATTCAGCATTCACATCAAAAGGGGGGAGCAAATATTGAGGGAAGAGTACCCTAGTAGGCTGAAGTGGTAAGAACTTTGACAGGCATTTTGGGATTTATCTTTCCAAGTTTCTCAAGTTTTGTTAAACTTCTCTAGTTCTAATTAACATCTCATTAATTTCTGGCTGTGTTTTAGACTAAGATGTGTATCTTTTGCTGGATTAGTACGTATTCATGTCATACTTGACAATGTACTGGAGCAAGAAGAGAGAAAAAAGATCTGTAGTAGCATTGTGCGGTGGGTAGGGCATTCAAATATCCCTTGTAGAGGCCATGCTAGGATGTAGGGAGCGCTCTGAGGTATTCAACAATGTCTACAAAGAATCTTTGTATTTCTATCTTTTCTTTGCCAGAAAGTCATACATCACCTCTTTTACTAATTCTGTGTTCCATCAATGCACAGTGCTTCCACTTCTTGCGATGAAATTTTCCAGCACTGAATAATTGAGAGATTTATATTATAGCTCTTTAGAGCAAAAATAGATTACATATTATCTTTTTTTTTTTTTTTCTTTTGCCAAACCCTCTTTCCATTGCTAGAATGAGTGGAACACCACCATTGTCAGAGTTGCTTGAAGGGCTCTGGGGTGGCAGAGGATGTCTCCCATGCTGCTTCAGGCACGCTGCTCACAGCAGGTTCCTAGACTGTGGGGCTCAAGTTTTCTGTAACTTTCCTGCAGATGAAAGCATGCAACAGGATGGAAAGATAGAGCAGGGCTTTGGGGTCTGAGCTAATGACTGGAGAAATACTCCAGCTGTACGCCAGAGGTCTGCAGTGCAGAGGGTAGCTGTGCCTTTTGCCTTATGGTTGCGATTGATTGAGGATGTAAGAATCAAAGCAAATTTCATAGCTGTAAAATTTTATAGAACAGGGCACTTCTTTGTGAGGGGATGCTGCAGAAAGAGATGTGTGCAAGTATGAGCTGCCTGGGAGAAGGGCCACCATGTCTTCAGTGGTAGAGCAGAGGAACTCAAGAGAGAGATCCCATGAGTTGAAGCAGTGTTTTGCTGACCAGTCCTGATAAGCTGCCAGTGCCTTTACCTGGATTTTGTTCAGCCTTTGTTACGGTCAGCTTGCATAAGCGAGATGCAAGAACATGGCCCTCTGCAAGGCCATGCACAAGGACTTTTTCATTTTGATTTACCACCACATAGGCTTTATATGTTGTTAAATAATTGTCTTAATTGCCAGTGATAGGAAGTGATGCTCAAACTGTGGGAGTGTGAATGAGTCAAGCCTTTTAGAACATCCCCAAAGACAGGAGCTGGTTTCCTTAGCGACAAGCAAGGACTTGTGATGCCTCTCAGCAGTTCTTCACCTCTTCCCCAGGTCCTGCTTGCCTTTGCGGTGTGCTCATTATGCACCAGAGCAGAGAGCATTCCTGCAGCGGGAGCTAATTGTAATGCATGAGGGCTGGGAGCTGTCATTGTTATTGGACACAAAATAAAAAAATTGAATTTGCTGTCTGAGTGTCTGGTTCTAACAACAGCTTGATTATTTCTGTTATTGCTAGTGATACATGGTCCCTGCTGAGGTTTCACTTCCAGTGGGTCTCTCTGGCATTTATCATTATGAACGATAAGGATGAACTCATGTTTTCTTGCTGCAGACTCTGGTGAAGATTCCCTCATGGCTAATGGGAGGTAGATTGAGAAGGGAAAGTGGTGATTCTTTACTCAGCCTCTGCTGCCAGTCTTGAGGCCTGGGTATGAATACAAGTCATCTTACGTTAATTCACTCCAGAGCTAACGCGGCCAGTGCTACGTGGAGGCTGGCCAGTACTACTCAGACCTGCTTTTCCTGCTTCTGTTTATCAGCTGATGGTGAGACATGACTATATCCTCATCAGGAGTGTGATTTTCAGGGTGGAGAAACAAGTAGATTACTCAATGCGTTGAACAAAAATTAATTTTTACAAAATACTCCTTTTAACCTAGAGTTTTCCATACTGTGGAATTTTGAACCCCTAAGCCAACCTTACCTGGATAATGGGAAATTAAATGAGCTTTTATCCCAGTTTATCTGAAAGGAGCTAAGATTGTAAGTATTAACACAGTATTCTACTTTCAATGCAGTGCCTGGGATCCTAGTGTCCTGGTAAAAGTCTTCTGTCTACCATCACACTAGTGCTTAAGGAAAGGAGGAGGCTGATATGCGCAATAATGATTATTGTACTTAGGAGCTACAGCTGGCCTTGAGAGCCCTCTGTGCTGAGAACCCTGTATGTAAATGTGAGATTATTTTCACCCTTGAGATGCAACAAAGCACTTGCATCCAGGACTAAAGGAATGTTAAGGTAGGCACTTTGGCATACTGATTCCAGACAGTTGTCTGTCTCTAAAAATGTTCCCTTTCTTATATAAATAGATAAATCAGAGAAAGAAAGAAAACTCTTTTACAGTGGCAGCTGTTTATTCATTCACTGCCTATTCACCACCTGTAAAATGCAGTTCAGAGGGATCTGAATAGGCTGGATACCTGGGCTGAGGTCAATGGGATGAGGTTCAGTAAGGCCAAGTGCCGAGTCCTGCACTTTGGCCACAATAACCCCATGCAATGCTATAGGCTTGGGGCAGATTGGCTTGAAGACTGTGTGGAGGAAAAGGACCTGGGGGTGTTGGTTGATGCTCAGCTGAATATGAGCCGACAGTGTGCCCAGGTGGCCAAGAAGGCCAATGGCATCCTGGCCTGTATTAGAAATAGCGTAGACAGCAGGAGCAGGGAGGTGATCATTCCCCTGTACTCAGCTCTGTGATCGCACCTCGAGTACTGTGTTCAGTTTTGGGCCCCTCATTACAAGAAAGACATTGAGGCCCTGGAACATGTTCAGAGAAGGACAACAAAACTGGTGAGGGGTCTAGAGCACAAGTCTTATGAGGAGCGGCTGAGGGGGCTGGGATTGTTTAGTCTGGAGAAGAGGAGGCTCAGGGGAGACCTCATCGCACTCTACAACTTCCTGAAGGGAGGTTGTGGTGAGGAGGCGGTTGGCCTCTTCTCCCAGATAACTAATGACAGGATGAGAGGGAATGGCCACAAGTTGCGCCAGGGAAGATTTAGATTGGATATGAGGAAAAACTTTTTCTCTGAAAGAGTGGTCAGGCACTGGAATGGCCTGCCTAGGGAGGTGGTGGAGTCACCATCCCTAGTGATGTTCAAGAAGCGTCTGGATGAGGTGCTAAGGGACATGATTTAGTAGCTTAGTGGGTAGGGATGGTGATAGGAGGACGGTTGGACTAGATGATCTTGTAGGTCCTTTCCAACCTAGCGTTTCTATGATTCTATGCTGGGCACCTAGACTTCCCACTGAGTACTGGAAATGGGAAGTAGCTTTTGGGATAACACACGTATGGTTGTATGTTCTGTCCTAAATAGTACTGTTTGAAATAATTCATGATTTTTCAAGTGTTTGAATTTCTCATCATCTTTAGTTTTTGTACTCCTTTGCTTATTCAAAAAACCTCACAACCATAATGAGAAGTGAGTGGACTTCCCCTGCAAATAAAAATAGTCCCATCCAGTTTTATGTGACTTGGGAAACGCAAATTATGGTGAAATTAAGTCTTTCTGAAGTCTTAGCCCAGAGAAGTTACTTTAAAAATAAATAAATAAATAAAAACAATTTCAGAGCAAACAAATGTTTAGGCTGTATATGTAGGTCACTCTGAAAGTAACGCCTCCTATTTATTTCCATCAAATCTACAACAGATACAAAGAACACAATAACACTATTTGATAGAGCAAATTGTCAGCTACAAAACACTATTTTTCAACATAGTCACCACCATTAGCCAATTCGTGAGAATGAGCTGGTGGATGCTCTCTTCATTTCGTAGTGTAACAGCTGTGCATGGCTGTCTGGAGCATGGGTTGTCTTTCATGTCACTGTCACCACTACTGAAATGCACCACCCACCACCTCACTGTTTGCTATCCAGAAACATTCAACAAGCATCAATGAATGTCATTGGGTGCCATTTTTTGCTCATGGAGGAATTCAGTTCCACGCCTTTGCTTCATATGCACTTCCACGTCAGACACCATTTTGTCAGACTGCTCCTCTGCTGCTGTCTGTCGCACAGCAACAAAATGGAACAGAATATTGGTGGGAAGGTTCAGCCCCTGCTGCCATACCACCAACATCTGTCTCTGATGTTGTAGGCCAAGATGATAAAAATAGGAGGCATTGCTTTCAGAGCAGCCCTCATATATGGGTATCTTTGGCCCTATTTAGTTATAAATGACTTGGACAAAATGAATTATGTTAAAATAAAGCATCTCTGAAAGATCTCAGTCCTGCAGCATTACTTTAAAAAAAAAAAAATACTGCAGTATTTTCTGAGCAAGCAGATATTTAGGCTATATATATATATGTATCTGTGCACTTTCTGTCAGCCTGTGTTATCAAAACAATTTATATGCCTCGGCACTGTCCTCAGGGCTTCCAAGAAGCATGCTGATAAAAACAGAACATCCTCAATAGCATCTGCTCAGCACTGTTGAATTTCCAGTTTGCTCATTGTTGAGAGCCACCTTTCATCAGATACTGAGTTTGTAGGAGGACAAAAGACTGGATTTTTACAAGTCCTTCAAAGGAACCTCCAAAAATTATTTTTTTTTATGCTACCAAGTACTACTTTATGGAATAAGCAAAAGATGGGAAATGCATTAAGTTTAAGAAGCAGTGTGCTACTTCACAGTGATTATTGTGTTAATAGTTTGTATCAAACAGCAATTTTAGTTCTGTCTTCATTGGAGAAATAAAAAGCGATTAATCTTTTGTAGCACATTGTGAAAAATGAGGGCTTAAACAGGATCTCAGCTGAGGCTGTTTCTTCACTTAACCTTGAGCTAGGCAATAAATAATTATAAATGCAGCTACGTTGTGAGGCAAAAGTAATTTGGTGAAATAGAATTATATCATGTAATAAAGAAATTAGAAATCTGAATTAGGTTTCCTGCTGTTCTTTGTTCCAGTGAAGTATGAATTTGTCTGTGATTTGTGCGTGAAAGAGGAGAGCTGGATTTCTACAGAGCACCTTCTATACCCAAGTTATCACCAAGAGATAAACTGTGTAGTTGTATTGCAGTGCTGGTGTAGGAAAATATTATCGTGCTCTTTTAAGTACAGCTCATGTAGAGCCAGTTATGATAGGAGTTAATGGAGAGAGTGATGTCCAAGGTGCATGCATGTCTTAACACCTTCGAAAATATCTTCTGCTCTTGACTCGGGGCACTGTGTCGTCAGTGCTGCCTTCGGTGAAATTTTCAGTGGTACCATGTTATGTACTGTTCTTGTTCCATTCTGGTGAGCTGCTGAGGAAACGGAAGATTTGCCAGTACAAGTCAGAGCTGCTATACTTTGCAGCTTCTCCTGCCCATGCAGCTTCAGGGGACCACACTGCTGTTCCTTGCAGCTCCCATATATGCCTTATGTATCCCAAAGCAGTGCTACTAATCTTATTTCACCTTGGAGCTTTTCTACCAGCTCAGTGAAAGTTATCAATGCAAGTAATGATGAAGCATATGTGCTGTGGTTCATCAGTTTGTCACACAGCTTTCTCAAGAATGCTCTGATAATTAGAGGATGCAAAAAAAAGATGGAGAAGGAAGTGAAGCTACTCTGGAAAGCATGTCTCAACATACTGGTGCCCTGGAGCGATAGACAGGAGCCATTCAATCTCCTGGCTAACTCCACGATGATGAGAAGCCACAGGATACCTGTTATCAGTCTCTTCTACAGGCTGTACTGTTTCTATTTGATAACCATAAAAAACTATACTCGTCTGTTGTCCTTGCTCAAGAAAAAAAGCTGAAGTGTTTTGCTTGAGAAAAATTCCCATCTACTGCTCTCCTTAAAAAGATCTGCAGTCTAGTGTTCACTTCTGCCTTTCATTGATGCCAAGGAAGCATTGATAGACATCCCAGCATCACAGTCCTCAGCAGATGCTGGTGGCTGTTGACTTGTACCCAGGAGTTCTGGGCCAGCAATAGGATAAGCTCAAGGCCCAAGTGGAGCAGGAGCTGGGGGTGCCATTGAAAGGGCTCCGCTGCTAGCAGGTACTGAGTGCGTCCATGCCTTGGTGCCTCAGGTGTGATTTGTGGGTGGATGCCAGGTGTAGCTTTTTCACCTGCTGTGACTGCTTTCTAAATAATACAAAGGAAGGAAAAGCAGCTGTCATTGGTTGAAAAGTAAGATAAGGACAACCCTAATAGATGAGAGAAAAGGTCCAATATTCCTTCTTCAGCAGTGACAGAACAGCAGCCGTTCTGCAGAATTACAGAACAATTGGGCATGTGGTCACACTTCTTCAGGAATGCTCCCGTCTGTGAGCAGCTTGCGAATTTTCTAATATCCACAGTACTTCATGGGAAGACATTTTGCAGTCCAGCTACGTTCTGTGCGGAGAATTCCCTCCTTTGGGGTTATTTTTCTATGACCTTCATTTGCTATCCCTTAATTCTTGTTTTCAAAACAAACTGAACAGTGATGCTGTAGTTGCAGACCATTTCCATGCCCATCATGGTCTTAATGCTCTCTTACCATATCTCCTTTCAGTCAGCAGTAGCGACAGTATTTTTGTTTCTGTGGCACACAGATCTGCCTCCACATGAGACACCTCAGGGTACGTATGTATCATTGTTTAAAGGAAAGGTTAAGTTTCTTCTCATTTGCTTAGAGCCTAACCCAAAATTGGCTTGCAGTCCTGGGACAGCAGTGAGGTCAGCCATCTTCAGTCTTAATACAGTATTTATATATAAATGTAAATACATATTTATGTTTCTCTGAGTCCACAAATAACACATCAATGTTTCCTGTGAGAAAACTTTCCTAAATGAAATAATGCAAATATTATTCTGCTTTTCTTTAAATCATTCATCTCTGTCTCCAGAAATGCGGTCTTGCAATGTAAAGAGCACCAAACTTGTTCCTAGGAACTGTAACTAGCAGTGTAGCTAGTAACTTGTCAGGCATTGCCCAAAGTCCTCTTGAGTGATGGTTCCACTGACTTCAGGCAGACACTGTATATCTGCATTGAGTCATTTATACTTCCATGGTGGAAACTTTGCAGTGATAAAAACTCAGCTGCTTTTATCCGTTATGTCCAGGTGTTGATAGCAAGCTGTAGACTGAGTACAAACTAAGCTAAAGAGACTGCTGAGTTTTATAAAATGTGAAAAAGAAATGTAACGCGTAATTGCACATATGCTGCTTGTTTCCTCTCTGCAAATTTGAGGCTAGCCAAGTGGCTACACAAGCTAACAGAGTATGCTTCAATTTGACAGAACTTAATAAAAGGAACTGTAGCTTGTGCAGGTGCATTACTTTTTCCTCCTCCTTTTTCCCTCTTGGAGTATTTACTGGCCATGTAATAAGGGAGAAAGTGGAAGTGCAGAGATATTTGTTTTTATTAAGAGTTTTGGTCAGGCTGGACTTCTTAGTCTACAAAACACAGTTTTCTGACCAGTTTTTCAGTTTGAAGCCTGGAGGAGGGTGCAATTAGTTTGATTTCTGCTCTTTCTACTCAGTCCTGATTAATTTGTTATGTAAGTTTACAGTGGTGGTTGAAATGCATTGGACAGCTCATTTGTGCTATAACATTGCCCACTGTGTGATTCTGGAGTGATATGATTTATTAGACAAACAGGTGTGGGCACATAGAATTGTGATTTACTTAGAGAGTTGCTTCTAATTGACTAGCAGAATGCCATTTCCAAGCAGGCCATGATTAATCAGCAAGAATTCTTTCCTGAGTTTTCTCCTGTAAATGAACAGACACAGTACATCCATCAAGTAGAGGATGGAAGGAAAAAGGCCTGAGTCTCCAGAGAGCCAAGTGGTTGTATGCTGTGCAGGAAGCCCAGCAGGGTGCTTTGCTGAGTGATAGCAACGTGGCCTTTGAAAAGAAATGCTGAATTGCATGTTTCTTACAGGACTGTTAAGAGTTTTAAAACCCTAGTGGTGGCTATTGAGTGATAAAGAGAAAGCGAAGATGAGGGGTGAAGAGCAATGGCACCAAAAAATGGGCTGGTAAACCTGCACCACCTTGTGTAAATACGTGGTAGTTACTGCAGTAACTCTAATAATGCTGAGCTCACCAAGAGAAGATACTGAATCTGTTCTTTTTAAAACCTTGTTCCTCTAAACACTGCACCTTGTGCAACTCAGTGTGTCTGTTTTACTAGAAATGCAGCCCATGAGCTGTTAGCATCCTCAGGAAGAATTATGTGGGCTCCAAGAGTTGTTGCTTGTTGCATCAATGTGGGGGAGTTCTAGTGCCAGCACCTCAGTCTTTAAAAAGTTCTTCATGTTATGTGTTGGGGTTTTTTCTTTTTCCTTTTTCCCTTGAAAACAGCTTTGTGATGTTAAGAACAATCACTGTATAATAGGAGAGATGATCTAGGTAGGAATTATTGAAATACTCCTCCTAGTTTGGCTGCTTTCACATGAAAGCCAGCCAGTGGATTATGTTCTAATCCCAACTGATCAGCAGCTAATTTCTTAAAATCTTTGACCTCCATGCTTTGTGTTGACCAAATATGTTTGGGTCGAGCTTTTTTGTCCATTTGTTTTTCAGTGTGATTTGTGTCAACCTATTTATTTCCAAAGATCAGCATCCTTTATAAGATTAATAAAAGACCCACACGTGTGACTTCTGAGTATGATAAGTATGTGTGGGCAGGTGTGTTGTCCGTTATAGGATTAAATAAGGAGGAAAGAAAACTTGCAGCGTGAAACACCAACATACCTCTGGGTAGGAGGTTAACATTTGACAAGAGGATAATTCTCAGTGAAGCTACCCTTTTGAGTGCCTCAGCAAAAGCAGATGCAGATTTAAGCGTCTTGATGTTTTGAAGTTCACACTTTGCCTACTTAGTGTACTCTTCATGGGGTTTTCCCCATGGCTCACAAAGGATCCATCTGGAGAAAACTGCTAGCAATGTATGCTGATTTATCTGTGCATGCAAATGCCTAGCACTGTGTGAGGGTTGAGGTGAAGACTTTGTAAGCTGTTGTGCTGAAATCCATTTTGTAGTCCTCCTGTCCTTCACAACGTAGGAAATACAAAGATGAGAAATCCTGACAGGGGTCATGTTAGCAATTTGCAGGGCAAATTGGAACCTGATGATCCTTGGGGTCTCTTCCAACCCTGGCCATTCTGTGATTCTAAGATGATTCTGTGATATATGATCATTATGTATTTAAATACTGCATCACATTCCTGTATGCATAAATTGCTGGAATTAAGGTTGTAGGAGCTACTTTTGCATTGCCATTTCCTGATTTCTGCATATTTAACCATGTCACCCTGGTGTTCTCTGAGGCCATATGGATGCAAATGACCCATGTTCAGTTTTAAAATACTGGAAGTGTGACCCCTTAAGGCAATGACAGACGCTCTTAGCCAAGCAGTGACAAATTTCTCACACTTTTCTGTGCTTGACTTTCAGTTGAAGACCTGCAGATCTCTAAACAGATGTCTGTATGCTTTGCTCCAGATATATTTCTCAACCTGTTTGTTACAATTTAGGCATCCCTGCCTTTAGGAGTAACTCTGGCTGCTACTCTGCAAGCGTAGAAGGTCCTTTGGTTGTGAAAGTCATGTTCTCACTGGAAGAGTGGGGCTGGCATAAAGGAGGACTGAGGGGTACAGGATTTCTGTTTACTTCAGACCTTAACTTCCTGCTGTTATGAGCTGTCGTTTGGGACAGGTGTATCTGCATGGGCCATCCTGCACAATCAGATTTCTTATTTGTGTGCAGATCTTGGGGGAGAACAGTGATTTATGTCCAAGGCTATGTAAGGTATTTAGTATTTTCACTTAGGCCACCTCAGCCTTTAGTCTGAAAAGCAGATTGTTATCTACTGAGTTAGAATTGTATTTGTATTTTGACGGTACATGAAAACAGAGTCTTAACAAAGAGATAACAGTTGTCTTTGCTTGAGCAATAGCATCGATCGCACAAAGATGGAAAAGCTTTTGTTCTCTTGTTAGAAAAGATTGGTATATTGATGTAACAGAAACTGAAAAATTCAATGTAATATGGGGGGAATTTTGCTTTCATTTGAAGGGCAACAGCAAAAAGGCAGATTACAGTTACTAGGGTGTAAAAGTAGGTGGTAAAATACCTATCATTGCTTTTATGTGGCACTGTATTTACCATTTATGGCAGCTTTCCAGAGCCAGTATCTTAGGCCTAGGAAACATGCTGCTATTTTCCTTGCAGAAAACTAAGGAACTTGGTGTAAATGGAGAATTTTCAGCTTTCATGTTAAAACTTCTTGTTTGTATTGCAGTAGTTGATAACACCTTAAAGTAAAGCTGTGGGTTGGTATGATTGAATGCTTGGTTTTATAAACAAAGAAGGGGGAGGTGGTCTGTGCTTTACCAAGTTTCTGAGCAGTATGGAAAAAATGGGAAAAGAGAGACAGCAAGGAGCAGATTGTGCTCTCCATTTTGCCTTTTCCTTGCAAATAGAGTAATGAAATCACAAATCCGACATGCTTGTTGTGTTAAAAGATGGTGGTGGGTTTTGTTCAGTAATAATAACGTCATGGGGGCCCAGGAGACCATCTCTGTTAGAGGGTGTGGGGAGAATAAAACCAAACATTCCCTAGTTACTTCTACCACCCAGGTTACTGGAATGCTGTGAGGGTTATTTCATTGCTTTAGGACAGCAAGCACGTGCAAGTGACGGAGTAGGGAAGGGTATTCTTGTTTATTCTGTAATTGCCAACCAAGTCTGGGCTGTGATAATTACTGCTTCCTCCTGCCCAGTTTGCAGTAGAGAGGAGAGAATCCTTCCCGTGCTCAGAGATAAACAAACAAACAAACAAACAAAAAACTTGACAGGATATTTCTGGTCTGTTGGTAAGGGGTGCTGCAAATGGGTGCCTTTATTTATTTAGCAAAAGTACATCTGAAGAGTGTAGGGAGAAAAAAGGGGAGGAATGATTTCCTTGTTACAGCTTTTGGTATTCAAGCTGCTGTTACTGAAGAAGCAAAAATGTTCCCGTTCTTCTCCCTTGCTTGAATTCCTTTTCTGCCTTGTACTTCTATAGTAATGTAAAAATCATAATTACCATGCACTAAACTAATTATTTTCCAGTGTGTTGAGCTTAAAATAATGTTGAATCCAAATTACCAGTAGCTAGCAATGAAAAAACTATGAAGAGTAACACTTAACACGCAAACAGTTCAATTCCTACAAGTGTTTCTGAAGAATAATGGTGCTGCAGAACCATAAATAAATGGAAGCAGTAACATGCGCTGTGCTGTAATTTCTGTACCACCAAGAATTTCAGTTCAAGGACAAAATCTTCATTCCTCTAACCGTTAGATCAGTTACAGAATAGGTAAGGGGGTGGGTTCATAATGGTTTTGAGCTCCTTTTTTCCCCCATACGATGTAGGAAAATAGGAAACTAAGTGCTAAGTTTTGCCACTTCTGCATCTTCTTCAAGTCCCATCTCTAGGGAAAGTGTTTACCAGGTGGCTTTTTGAGTGTCATAGGCATTTTATACCATTTCAGTAACAGTGTCACTGAGGCATTTTGTGTATGGAGACAACACACAGAAACTCAATTTTCTCAGGCATTTAGTGGCATAAATGCAAGAAATGGCCAACTTTGTGTAAGAAGTTGCATGAACTCATTCTATAAACACGGAGTATGTCTGAGGTCCTCAGCTTATACAGTAATGGGTATTACAGAAATGGATATTGATTATCATTTCTCAAGGGAGTGTTTTGGATTAAACTGAAGTTAAAAAATGCCCATGAGAAACAATCTCTTTGTTAAATGTGCTTTGTCTTTTGGAGAAGAGCTGATTACAGTATAATTGCTGATAAACTTCTTTCGATCCGCAGCAAGATGTAATTGCTTTGATCGAGTCATTAATTTCACTTGTTGCTGTTAATTTAAGAGCTATAAAGAGACAGAGGTTTGCTTCCTAGTGTGTCAAAATAGGAGTACTGTACCAACTGGAGACAGCTGTCATTTATTAAACTTTCCTTGGAACTACACGAAGAGTTTGCTATGTGGCTCTCTATGGCACAATTCAGGGACACAATCTCTTTTGAAGGGCAACTCCTGAAGCCCAGGCTGACCATGAAGTCAGTCTCCGTATGGCCTACGCTAGTGAGTTGTAAAGTAGAATTTGGCCCAGTAAGATTACACGAAAATATTTTTTGATGCTTTTATAGTCTTAGGACCTTGCTGTGGGAGGATGCTTTGGCACTGTGCTGTGAAAAATGCTCCTTTTTCAGTGCTCCTCTGAGCCATGGGAAGAACCTACCTCTCACTGCAGATAGGACATGTGAGCAGTAACTTGCTTCTTTCTCATAAGTGGTGATGCAATGACTGAAATGCCGTACATTCCCCATCCTGTTCTGGGTATAAGCACAGCTAAATCATGGGATCATGGCAGTACTTGTGCTGCTTTGCCAGTCTGCTTAGAGCCTTGTAGCAGGCAGGTTGTATGGGAGCTCAAGCCTTGTTCCATTGCCTACAGCCTGCAAGCAGCAGGCATTATTTTCCAGCTTCTGCATAAAAAGCAGCAGTTAAACTGTGACCTTCTGTGTCAAATGCTTTCCTAGAGCCAATTTGTAAATGCTGTGTATGTCAGCCTTAGCTGGGAAGTCCCAGCCACTCTCACCGTTGTAATGTTATCTTCCGAAAAGCCAACAGAAACAGCTTTGATATGTTTCTCTAGGTGCTCTGATGCTGTTGCATCTGAGGTATTATCATGAAAACCACATTATCAAAGTAATTTGGGGCCTTTGGGCATCTGATGTTGCCAGTTGCCTTCACTTCTTGCTGGTATGTAATTTATCAGTGGTGAGGCCTACCCTGCTAAAATGCGCCCTTTGTGCGCAGAGGCGAAGCTAATATACTTTCAAAGTGTGTTTGAATTGCTTCAATAAATCACAGCTGTCACTGTGAGCAGTTTTATCACTTGCCAACACAATATGTTATCTTCATACTACATAGTCTTGATGCTGCGCTGGACTTCTATTTGTGTAAATTGTAATGCATCATAACTTATTTTATCAAATTGATTCGAGCAGCCTTGATTTTTTTTTTTTTTTAATGGAAACTTTGCCTTGCTCTGTAAATTTCCAAAGTTTCCAAATGCAAACTTTGCCTTGCCCTGGCAGCGCTTTTATGGGTCTTCCGTGGGTCTTATGGTTATAATCGTTATCTCTTTATAATTAATTAGCTTGAAGAACACTTGCAGTTTGGATTTTATTTGCTAATTTTCATTCTTTCATGCAGTTTGTGTGGCTGGGGGAGCTGTACACATCTCTTCTGCTGCTCTGCCATGCAGCAGGAAGAACATCCGCACAGAGATCTGCGTGGTCTCTGCAGTGAGTAGGACAGTGGGGAGGTGCAGGAGCCTTCTTGTTTCAGAGACTTTATTTGCTATCTGTGCAGAAGCTAATCAATTACCTGAATTAAAAAAAAAAAAGTCATACCTGTCAATGTAAGCTCTGGACAGACACAAGCTCATCCATCGTTTCCTTCTCCTGCCAAAGCAGTAGATCCTTCTGAGCATGACCCGAGTCTGGTGCAGGACTCGCTGCTCCTTGGAAGCTCCCTGCAACAAGAGCCTCTCCTTGGCTCTTTATTCTTGGTGATGTTCTGGCATTAAATATGCCATTTTCAGGACAGGCAGTAAAATATCTCCTTTTTATGGCCGTGCCTAAAGTACCAGTGAATATTTATGAACCAATTTGCTGTGGCTTCTCCTGTGATGGGGGAAAAAAAAGTGCTTTTCTCTTAATTGATGTGGTAGCTCATTTCAGAATGTAAAAACAAGGTGGTAAAGTAGTCAGTTTTTATAATTAGAAAATTATTTATTTCCTGCAGATATTTTTGCTAAAAGGTGAAGATTGTTTTCATCTGATTTTTAGTTTGAAGAAGCTGTGCTAATTGTTTAAAATTGAAGAATGGTGCTATTGTAAGGAAAGCTTATAGCTGCAGATTGAATGCTTTGTCATGAGGAGCAGTCTGAAGGTATGACTTACATTTGTCCTTTTCCAATTGCAGAAGCTCGTGTTTATTCTCAAGGTTCTCACTCAGAATGAGCGCTAGTTACTAAAGAACATTCTGCAGATGTGTTTACAGATTCTGTGATTTTCTCTTTTCAAAAATTTTCGCTACACAGACATTTTCGGCAGCTTGGCTGAGCACATCAGCTACCACTTCAAAAATGCGCGTTGTAAATCTTAGGTGGAGAAAGATTTCTGCTTAGTGCTTTGACTTTGAGCAGTCCTAGCAGAAGTGTATGAAATCAGCTACCCCATCCTGACGGCATAAGCAGAAGATGAATTTTTTGACCTAAAATAGGCTTTGATGATTGTGCTGCATTAGTTTCAGTCATTGCACAGGAGTGCATATTTACCTTTGCCCACATATTTTGGTAATTTCATAGGATCAGAGCAGCTAGGGATGGGGAGTATATTTGTGATTCTGTGAAAAAGCACGAAGTTACCTGCTGTAGCCACTGAAGACCTTTCTCTCGTGTCAGCTGAATCTCAGGAGCTGGCAGTTGCCTCTAGACAAGCATTGGAAAGCCTTCACAAAACCCTTCCAGGTTAATTTCAAAATGCACATTTGTATCAGTTTCCTGGCAATTTGCAGAGACCTGTGTTCTAAGACCAGTGCTCCAACAGATGAGTCTCGCTGTATCCTCTTCCTCACCTTCCTGCCAATGCTGTCAGACCTTGGGCTCTGGGAATTCAGCCCTGCCATTACAGGTGCTGACAGAAAAACCTTTTTTTTTTTTTTTTTTTTTTTTTTTGAACTC
>WBMW01001774.1:444192-512622 GCA_013396635.1 Penelope pileata
TTTTTCTTTTTTGGATCAAAGGAGGGTTCTTCAGCCAACTGGAAATTTTGCAAAGCTTTGGATGCAACTCTTAGCAAATGCGGTACTCAAAGGTCTCTCCATATTTTATATTATATTGGAGATCAGCTGTTTTTCCGCTGACTTGATCCAGCATATGTATAGCACTTTTTGACACTGCTGGACTGCAGAATGTCTCATGAAAAAGCCTCCCCTCAAAACCATATTCTACAGATGGGAAAACTAATACACAGGAAGAAGGGTGTACTATATTCTAAGCAAGCAAAAAGCTATCAATATTTGTCACGTGTGCAAAGAAAACTCCTGCTGCTTGCCTCAAAAACCTTCCTTGACTGCACACCCAGGCTGTTGGCCTGTTGGCCAACTCAGCAGAGTCAGGAGTGAGTGTAGAAACCAAGAAGTCTCTTCTGCATCCACCTCCATCCTCCCTCTGCCTCTTCCCTTTCTCCTACTTTCTTCGGGCCAATGTTTCTTGGTATATCTCTGCAGATGAGCTTGCAGCTGAAAAGGTCATGTCTATTCATTTCTTACAGGACTACACAAGGAGGTTGTGTCTCCAGTTGTTAATCCTCACATTTTCAAGTGTCACTAACCTCATTTTAGAGGAAAAAAAAAAAGAAAAAAGGTGAAAGCTCACATACACTGTATCTTCCCCCCCTTCCTTTTTTTTTCTGTCAATGTTGTTCATACTGTTCTGCCCACCCAGCACGAGAATTGAAAATACATTTGCCTGTGATACGGTGATAGGCATGCTCTGCAGATTCAGCTGCCTGATCTAGCAAAGGAGTTTATTAAGCTGCATGAATAAATGATTTTGCAGATTCCTTGACCAATAAAAATAAAAGCCCCTAATTCCTGTGGAGTGCAACTTTTTTTCCCCAAAATGGCAAGCCAAAAAGTGAAGCAAAAGCTTTAAATTGCCTGTGGACAATTAAACTGTTTAGTTTCTCGTATTTATTTATTTACTTATTTTAGTTTAAGCAAACTTTTGGAGTCTTAGAAATCAGTGGCGTTGTATTAGCAATGTCAAAAGGAAATGTTTTTAGTTTCTCAGATGTTTTTGGCTTCAATTCACTTACTCCCTCCTCTGTCATCAGTTGAATAATATGACCATGAGTGAAGGTAACTAGGCACTGGGGTGACCACATCTGCAGATTTTGCCGTTCATCTCCATTCGGGACAAAGGTTAGCTGGGAGACACAGGCTAGTTTTAGTGCAGTTGTCTGATGTATTGCTTTTGTACGTATGGCAGAATGGAGTAGGTGTTCACATTTCTGCAGTGATACAGGATGGACTGGATGCGTGGAAGACATTGATAGAAAGTACATGTGCACATCTTCTGTCTTGTACTTCAAGGGGTAAAGAGGACAGTGGAAATGGAGGGTCTTAATGGTAACAATTGCTTTATTAGCAGAAAATCCCTAGCCCAATTCCTTTATCACCTCCTTTGAATTAACTAGGAAAACCAAGAAAAGTGGACTAGGATCTACTAGTAAACTAGAGGGGTTTGCTTGCGTGGTGAGGATGACTGGAAGCACTCTGCCTGTGCCACACGTGCCAGGTAGGTTGGACTCCCCCCTGACTGCTATTTATTTTATTATTTGCTAATATCTCTTGGTACATAGCCAGTGCTTATTGTATTGCACACGGGTCCCTGTGAATACAAGCTCAGTCTCATCTTGTCCTGCTTTTCAGTCTGTGGGATTAAGCAGTGACTGTGCAAAAGGAGAGTTGAGAAATGGTTTGATTTCATATCTTGTAGAACTGAATTTTATTGCTTCTTTCTCTTTCTATTGATTGGTACCTGTCTGGTCAAGTTTCTCAGCAGCTTTTTAAGAAAGGCCGGTAATATACCGTGAATAAACATCCCAGTGTCTCTCCTATTGGAGATTTCCTCCTTCAAGGAGCTGAGTTCCCTGGCCTCAGTCCAGAAGCCTGTAAGTCATTGGTCTGAAATCAAGAAATCCACTCACATACCTAGAAGTTAAGCAAATGCTGAAGGGCTCTGCTGTACAGGGGCCAGCATAATCACCGTGTTGGCAGGCGAGTGCTTCCAGTACAGCACTAAGTCAGGTAAAGTTGATTGCTGACCTCGGTAGTTGATTGCTAACCTCTTTGGATTACGTTCTGCATGGGTGCGCTCGGAAGAGATGAGATCTTTGCAGTTGGACCCATATGGGCAAACATATGCTCCATCAAAGTCGTGTTGGCTTCAGTATCAGCAATGCATCTGTTCGTGTGTAGCTGGGGGATGCAGCCCACAACTTGCTGTGCCCTTATGTTGTAGGTAAACAAACAGGTCCTTGTGCTCAGTGATTTGATGCATTAACCTATACATGTGCACAGAAGCAGTGGGGAGCAAGAGTTCCTGAGTGCTCTGGATCTGGAGTGCAGCTGTAAGCACTTGTGCTCGCTAAGACTGCGCACTGAGATTTTTTGGTGCATTTTTCAGGAGAGCTTGGTGCAGTTCTCCTGGACGTTCAGTTTTCAGTTTCCAACTGTGTGCTCTATTAAAGAACTCACAATCTTCAGTGCAGGGACTGCAGCTGTTCCTTGAAGTTTGTGCAGCTGACATGGTGGAGTTTCACCCAGGGCTTGTGCTTATAGATATTCCAGCAATACCGAGAGCAAAGTTATGGATTAAAACACAGGCAGTCAACAGTTTGCTTACTTGGGAGCAATCCAGAAAATTAGATTGGTGTAATGCAGGGATTAACCTGCTGAAATTCCTTGAATCTGTGAGCTAACAGCTTGCATAGATGTTAGACCGTTTTCAAATCTGTTCCTGCTGGTTTTGTGTTTGGAACCACACCTCGTAGTGCTTGAGTGGCTGGCAGTCCCATTGCATGCAGTTCTTAAGGGTCTGCTAACAAAGGCAAGGGATAGGCAGGAACTGTTTGGTATACCAGAATACAATCACAGAAATGCATACATTTAGGGCATATTACACAGAGTACTGCTCATCTCATGAGCTACACTGACTCCAGGTGGTGCATGCAGCCTGCTCTGTGTGCAAAGGCTCAAACCACCTCCTGCTTTGCTTTGCGTCAGTGCAGAGAGCAGCTGTGCTCAGTCAATTCCTGTAGCCCAGCCGATGGCCTGTGACTTGGACGTTTGTTATCTTCCTGTATCTTGAACACTGCCAGTCACATCTGCAGATGGTTTTAGCTGGAAATACAGCTGTGAGCCTCATGTTCTTGGAAATGCCAGGACTGACACCTGGCTTGGGTGAAGAAATCATTCAGATGTGATCAGACAAACAAAAATCTCTCCTGTGGACTCTCTGAAGGGGATGCTGCTCCACTGTTTTCCTTATTTATACAAACTCACCTGGGCAGCCCTGTGCTGTACCATTGCATCACGAGGTCTGGAGCTGCCACATGCCCTGCATCCCACCTCTACAGCAGGTGGTTAGGTTAGGTGTCAGATCTTGCAGTGCATGGGCTACTGCTTGACATTGTTTTAGCTCTCTGTTCAATCTGTTAATTTCCACTGATACAGAAGCATGTGCGTGTGTATATATGTGTGTACATACCAAGAGTTAAGTTGGTGCCAGTGTATTTTTATAAGGATTTGAATTCATACCCAGTGTAAGTTTGTACCAGGTACAGTGTTGATATTCCTGCCCTGAACTAAAGGAAGTTACCATTTCATGTCAAAAATATTCATGTATGAAAATAAATCCATTTGTAAGAGAGGTTACGTTCTGCAGTTCTGCAGAATACAGTTTTCTGGGTAGGAAAATAAGAAAAGAACACTTTTTTCTTGCAGTTTTAAATCAAAGCTTTTGGTTTTTTTTTTCTTGAAAATAATAGTGATAAAATAGCTCGTTATGTGCTTCGTTTCCTTCCAGTTTGCTGTAAATCTTAGCTTCAAAGAAATTTTAGCTTTTCTATGAGAATGTGTAAACACAGCAGAATCCTGAATGCAATGTTATGTGGTCATTCTGCATGAAGACCCTCTATAATGTATTGCTGGCAAGGGCATTCCTCTGGATCTCACGGCTTCGATATGAAGCAAGACCTTCAGCATGGCCAAAGGAATCTAGCCAGTAACACTAACGGGATTTTACATTGGTGTTAGTTGTATATTAGCTATTAGTTGTGCTTAAGTTGTATGTTAGCTATTGAAAAATCCCATGAGGAGGAAGTGCAGCAGACTACATCTGTATAACAACCTGTGGCCTTGTGACCATATTGGCCTTATGACCTATTGTGTGCACTTTGGTTTTTAACAGCAAAACTCTTGAGAGCAATCCAGAAACTCCACAGCAATCTGTTGGCCTGCCCAGGAGTGCATTAACTCTCATTAATGTCAGTGAGATTGGTATGTGGGGGCTGAGAGCAGAACTGAGCTTGGCTTTTGCACAGCGCTCTTCAGGACCTCCCTGACATCACCAGCAGCGCGTAGCAGCCCATAGCACATGCCTTTGGTGGCTTAGCTACACCGGGAGGAGGAGGCTTCACCCCCCTCAGAGTGATGCTTCCCAGGTCCTGCAGTAACCATGGTGCAGGCACCTGACTGGCATTGGGTATCTACCATTGCCCATCATGCTAAGCAAAGGCAAACTCTTTCCCAAGTCCATCTCCCAAAGGCTGTCAGGTCTGTTTGTGTGACTCAGTACTTAGTTCAACTGCATCAAATACTTTCTTCCTCTCTATCGCCTGTGTCATTTGCTGACTGGCTGACTTTTTTTTTTTTTTTNAATTCAGAAGCCTCACATTACCAAAACAGCTGCACATGCTTTGTCTGGGTTAATGCACTTAAGTCAGTCTCTGGGCTCTGGGTAAGCGCCAAGATCCTGGATCAGCTGCTTCGCTGGAATTATGCTGCTGTAATGGAGCCCTGCATTACTGTGTTGCAATTATTTTGGCTTGCAGCTGGCTGTTCGCTCTATATTTTTACTGAAGTGAGATAAAAGGATTTTGTCTTAAAAATAGAATTTTCTTTTCAGAGTCTTGCTGAAGCTTTGAGTTGCATACTGTGTCTGATAGAGGCGCCCATCCATTTATCTTCAGATTTATCTTCAAGGAGGAGAGTAAATAATTTTCTGGTAGTTTTTGAAAAACAGAAACTAAAGGGTCTCCGAACATAAAATAGAAGTATATTGAAAAGAGAATAAAGTAAGTGATTAAAGTGTCACATAATAACATGGTTTTAGGTTCTCAGCAAGAACAGGTTTATTTTCAGCATCAAGCCACTTTAGCAGAAGCAAGTTGTGCTTAAAGCTGTCCCTGTAATTTAGAAATCCTTTGTGTAGAGAAGTAAAAGAATAGATCAGATTTGAAACTGAAGAAAAATGTTTCCCCAATCTTGAATCTCTTGTATTTGTATCCTTTCTGGCTCCTTTTGATGCCTGTTAATATACATTTCTTGTCAAAAGCAGCTCTCCAGTTCTCCAGTTGATAGTGAAAAGTAAACTGAATGCAATCATTTATCTTTGAACTGTTCAACTGTGCCCTTCTTCGTGTTCTTGTTAATAATGCCAGGTCTCCTAGGAGTGCTCTCACGCAATTTTATCACATAAGCTTTTTGCTTGACCTTACCTGCTGTTCCCCTGGAACACGGGGGAGGAAAAAAGCCAAAATGCCAGCCTGCCTTAATTAAAATTTTAGTCTCAGAAGATGTTACAGTCTGTGATTTCATTAGCTATATAATGACAGTATTTAATCATACCTCTTATTTGTCTGGACTTTTTTACACAATAGCAAAATCACAGAGTTTTAAAACAGATCTTTTAAGGTGTGGAAAAGTAACTAATTGGGCAAGTATGTATCTTTAAGTGATTCATAAACCTTCTTTCATTATATCCATGATTTTGCATGTTTGCCCTAAAGACAGCTGCTTGAATAGTGGAATGGACGGGTCTAAATAACGGGTAAGTGTTCCTTGTGAAAACATTCCTCATGGGACAGTGAACGTGCATGTAAATGGTTTTTAAAAGTTGATGCTGTTCTCCAGCAGTCAGAACTTGGCTTCACAGAAAAGGGGTGAAAGAAAATGTAAGAGATGTTTCTTTGGTGCTGATGTGTAGGAAGCTTTAAGTACCGCAGGTGTGCAGTGTTGCTTTCATTGTTTCACACTGACATAATCTAGACCACCTCATCAGGAGGCTTTCTACCAGCGAGATGGGGCCTTTTGTTTTACCCAGTTACTATTCTTGAATAAAAGGCTATGCACAAAGCACTCTCAGATTTGGTAAAAATGTTCCTCCTTCCAGTTTATATAGGACAAGCAGAGTTAAAAATAGGCTTGTGAGGCCCTGATCTAAATTGTTTGAACTAAGAGGGTTTGGCTAGCTATGGGATGTGTTATTCTCCTGATTTTTGCATTTTGTTGGGAGCTGGGAAGTTCCCCTTGTTGTTTGCGGCATCTGCAGCAGTGTGTGAAACCATACTTCAGATGCTCTGTGCTTTGGGTTTCTTCCAGCATCTGAGGTTGCAAAACAAGTAAAACCAAGATTTTACACAGCTTTTTGAAAAAGAATAAATGGCAAAGACAAGGCTGGGTGGTTCAGCTAGATAAGACAGGCCGTGCTCTAGCAGTTGGATGTAAGTAGCCGATGGAGGATTTCAGAGCTGTTACGCACAACAGATTTTCTTTTCTGTCTGGGTGTTTTCATCAGCAGTTTTAACCAAATCCAACAAATGGGTTGTTCTGAAATAATGCAAAATTGCAGCCAATTTCCAAATTTGATTTGTTCTTCTTCTGAAGCTGGAAGAGCTTTAATAGCATGTTTTGCACTGCTGATTTTGTGGAACAGAGATCTTTGTAAGCCAGAGAAAGAACAGGGGGAACAAGCTGTCTTCTAACCAGTGTTTTTCTTCCTTCTCTTTTACGAAAACAAAGTCTTATTGCCTTGTATCTCTGATGCATGCATCTTGCTGAGCTCCGTAATGCAGCTGGATGCAGTCCTTTCTCTGTGGCTGTTAATCTGGCGCCAGGTTCAGGAAGCAGGAAAAGGTGCTCCTAGCAGAGCTATGGCCAATTTAGGAACTAGAGAGGTGCAATTCTGGCAGCAGTTATTTACTGAGAAAGTAAATCCAAAATCCTGCAGTTCTATAACCCTTACTCTTCATTTCAGGCCTTGATTTTCCCTTTGTGAGTGTGTGAAAATAAAACAATGGCATGGTTTTATGTTTTGAGGGAAGGGGACAGTTTTTTAGTGTTAAGCTGCTGTGTGTTTGTCCTTACAGCTCATATGGTATCCAGTTTACACCCATAAATTTTCTGAGATGTCTTCACGGGGAGCACAAAGCCCAACTGTCTTACTAGGTCAGGACATTTTTATGTGTACTGCAGAGAGAAAGCAGACACAGTAGGAGCGGATTGATCCTCTGCAGCAGATATGGCTTACGGCATGTCTTAGCTTTCACATCCAAGCTGGAGCGACAATGTTGTTTACAAAGTGTTTTGGATTCCAGCTGCACAAGATGCAGTTTAAATCTTCAGACTGGTACAGAAAATGACACACCAGCAGGGAGACGTTAATTAGTGTGGCTTCTGTGGGAGTCTTCCAAACTGCCAACATTTAGGGGTGGCGAGGCTAAAATCCAGCTTAATTTTATAGCAGTATTTTCAGTGAGGTTTCCAGTCTGCTACTTATGTGAGACTGGCCAAATAATGACCAACTGCATAGTGGAAAAAGTAAAATTATTTCCTCAGCAGCCACCCAAGTCTGACGTGTAGCACAGATGCGAGAAGTCAGCCTGGGCACAGTGCTCTAGAGCCAGCAGTGTCTCGGGAGGTTTTGTAGCTGTGTGTTCTTGTGGGAGGTGAAACATCTGGTTGCAATCCAAATGTGAGGCTAAGAGCATCGGCAGGAGGTACCGACAGACCCCCATAGCATACAGGGCTTTGTTCTAGCTGACTGAAATCCCTTGCATCAAGTTCCTGCTTTCAGTTGTGCTGAGAAGGGACTTTGGTCCATGTCCCATGGCTTGGCCAACTGTCCTGAACCGAAGTATGTGCAGAGCAGAGCCCGCTTCCCCAGCCCTACCTTCTTTCCTGGTATTTTACAGGCAGCAGTTAGGGACCGTTGGAGAATCAAAGGGTTCTTTATGTCAAGGCAGTGTTTGATCCTGCCGAACAGCTTGCTTCAGTTTTGTTCTTCCTTCCAGCTTTGCAAGTGCTTTGGGATGAAGCAACTCAGAGCGTTTGGCTAACAGACAAGTTGCCAAAACTTCACGAGACTTGCTGCTGTGTGCATGACTGAATTGTAGCTTTATGAAGACGTCTATTCTTCTCTGGCTAGTAACTTCTCAGAGGCATTTTAAGGTTCTATCATTATCGGGCAAAAACTGTATCCCCTCCATACCTTTTTTTAATAAGTCAAGAAAATGATAGCCTGGCAAAATTGTGGAAATTGATACTGATCAGATTCAGCCAGCAAAACTTGGGAAGCCATTACTTCAATGGGGATAAGCAACCTAAAATAGCCCAGAAATAGCCCTTTGGTAGCCACTTTAGACAGGTGAGTTCTCTGTTTGTGGGGTCAACTTGGTGGCAATGCCGGTATGGAATCAAAGGAAGGAGATGCCTCTCTCATTCACAGAAGCTTAATGTTTTTCAATGGAAGACTGGAAAAACATCAAGAGCTAACTGGCTTACATTTTCCGTAAGTATTTTAAGTCTGGATCATGTAATTTAAAGGTCTGAATTGTACTGGACACAGCACATACTCTAATCTTACCTTTATACCCAGAAGTTCTTACTGAGCTGATGAATATCTTCTAGCAAGCTGTCCATTCTCATTTTGGAGATTGCAGGTGACTGCAGATGTGCTTCATCTCTAGGCAGATTGCCCCCTTACTAATTACAGGCTCTGCTGAAATGTTGCACTTTATTTCTAATCCAAACAGTTCTAGGTTTATCTTCCAACCATGTAATTTTATTATGCCATTTTCTGCTCTACTCAAGAACCATCCACCAGCAGCTAACTCTTCATTGCACCCAGCCCCCCTTGCCCCGCTGCGGTCTTCCTTTGGAATTCCTTTAGGACTTGGCTTGCCCAAGTTGCTGCAGCGTGTTGGGAAAGTACCTACGTTTTGGTCATGTCCCAGGTTTGCTGGTGACCACAACCTGGTGACCACAACCTGGCTTCTCGCAGAAGGCTGAAGGGAGCAGATGAGCTGTCAGGTCACTTCACATCAAAACCACTGTGAATTTATGTGCTTGCATCAGCTGAGCTTAGATGCAAAGACACGGTTAGATGCAAGTGGTGAGAGCAGAGTAGGATTTGTGGTTCAGGGAGTCGTGCCAGACAGAACTCCCATTGTTCGAAGTGCTGATTGCTTCTTACCTGGAGCGCTGAGGCTCATGCTGCAAAGCTATCTTGCTAATATGTGCTTCAAATCTGAAATGTGGAATGAGACCATCCCTCCAAGTGTGGATGTGGTGTTCACGAAGGACGTATGCTGAGGCCAGCAGAGCACCCAGCGCTCTATAATTACAGCTCTGGGTGACGATACTGGCAGGGGTGCGAGACCACTGCGTTTTCTCTTTTAAGCTCCATAGCCTCATTAAGAAATTAAAACATTTATGGGTGTTTCGTGTAGTGTTTCTCCCTCTGGGAGGTTTCAGTTAGCTGACTGTCAGCATGGTGATGCAGGCTGTAAAGGTTCAGAGAATTACCTTGATGATACGTCGGCCTCTTCCATTTAGACTGCAATCCAAGGCTCGGTTTTCCTCTGAGGCATTCATTGAAATTCTGTGCACGATTTGTTCCTCTGGTTGTTTAACAATGTCTCTCATGTTTGCCCTGATTTAAAAAATCCTCCTTTGTAGCAGAGATAACATAGAGCAGGATGATATAATTGCAGTAAAGAGGCCCCGGAGCTTGCAGTAATAGGATGGTTCATCTGATGTGTACTGCCATTAGAAAATAACCCACGTATGTGTGTTCTCAGGGGACAGTAAAGAGGCTTTTAAGGATTACACTTTATGTAGTATGAAAGCTAATGAGCAAAAGAGCAAGTATGAAGAAAACTATTACTGCAGAAAGCATGGTGCCATTTCCTGTTTTCACTCTTCCTGACACCTGCGTAGCTCCAAAATACCCATCTCTGCCCAGCAATGCATGGCTTTCCATGCACTGCAGTCAGTTCCCAAGTCTTTTGAGGACACTGTATTATTTTCGTTTAATTGAAGAATAAACAGCATGTCAAAAGCATGGCAGAGCTGAGTTCAGGATTGAAACTACCATGTGTGTACAAAATAAATAGTGTTGGGGAAATAGCAATCTCTGATAATCTGTGCCCTCAAAAAATAAGTTTGCTAGAATTATACAGTTTCACAAGCACTGCTGAAAGGTTGATACATGAAGGCGATCAGTAATGAGGAGTCTCAGTTCTCCCATCTCCATTCTTTCCTTGGACTATGTGAAAACATATGAAGACATCAGCACGTGGTAAACACGGAAGGATCTGTTTCAATGTTATGTGACATGTAGAGTCAAAGTTGCAGTTTTGGCTGCAGAGGTGCAAAATTCAGAGCACTTTTCTGATGCTAACAGCTTCTTGTACAAATGGATTGCCATGTAGAGTGCCAATTCTTTCCTCTTGCTTTTGTGCTGAAACAGAAGCCAACCAATATCCTTCTTAAACATCCCACTCACAATTCAAGGGCGCTGTGGTCAAGGGACTGCAGTAGCTTCCCGTGGACAATATAAGTGACAATTTCCCTTAAAGGCAAAGAAGAGTCAGTAGACTGCAGGCAGATTCTTACATTAATATCTCTTTGCTCCCATCCACTCACATGGGAAGTGTGTTAGAGTACACCTCAAGTACCTTTCTGCTTGTATTAAGGCCCCTCTGGGTGGTCAGAGCATTGGAGATTGCTTGCAGGGGGGAATGGGAAAGAGGTCTTCTCCAATTCCCAGGGCAGTATGCAGGATTCTGCATGCTGGGACATGGGTGAGGAGCGTACATGCTCCATGGGCAGAAGAAAGTCCCTGAAGAGTAATGGGATCATTAAAATAATAATCCATAGCCTAGTGGACCTCAGCTCTTGAAACTTTTTAACACTTTGAGCATTCCTGCACTTAAAATGCATAATGGTTGTACCGTCTACTAAGCAGCGTTTGCTAATACAGAGAAGGATTTCATTAATAAATTATGGTAGGGCAGAGGTGCGCGTTGCTGTATCTCCCCCATGAGAGAACCTGCATGTTCAGCATAAGGGTGGCACCTTGTCATTTTCATAGCTTGACACTCATGTCTGCACTGGGCAATGAATTAACCCTATCGGTGAAGAGACAACTGTATGTTCCAGCATACAGCAGAGTATCAGCAGTAGCCTGGTTAAAGTAATGGTAACGCAATTACATTGAGAGCTGACAGCAGGGCTGCTGCTGTGTTGACCCCAGTGGTGTCTGTCTGTCTGTCTGTGGAGCACCCATCACCACCCTGCATCACGGTCCAGCACCCATCACCACCAGTGCATCACGGTCCAGCACCATGAGCCCAGATCCAACGTTTGGTAGCATTCCCCAGCTTGGCATCACTTGGTTCCTGGTCCACCATCGGTCATTGCTGCTTGTGGGACTCGGTTTGACAAAAGCAGGTGATACGATGTGAATTATCTTCTGAGGCTTCCGCTGTCAGTTGTCTCCTCCCTGCTTTAATTTGCAGTCTTGCAAATACCAGAATAGTAGTGCTAAATTTTTTATTTCTGTCCTTTCTGCCCCTTCTCCCCATAATTGGTATACAGGAGCAGAAGAGGACTTGCACTTTTATTATTACTTCATAAGCCTTCTGCAAATTCAGTTACAGCACTTCTGATGTCGGTAATTTCTATGACTAGAAAATACGCTGACTCTGTGTTTGTGCACAGGAAAAGAGCATATTTGAATGTATAATCTGATGCATTTGGGAGATGTTTGACGCTATATCCCAGCCAAGCTAATCACTCATGGAATTAATTTTTGTTTTTATTATTTGGCTTGGCTGACAGGAGTCATTAATCTCGTATCTGTGGAAAAGACATCCTTAATGCCAAAAAATGATCAGAGACCCCCAACATTTCTCTCGCATCAGAAAGATTTTGAAGGAGGGCTGTCGGTTCACAATAGGCTGGCAGACACAGAGACATTGGTTACTTTATTTTTCTTATATAATGAAGCAATACTCAGGTGATGATTTGCAATTCGTTGAGTACATCGAGCTGTGTACTGTATTCATGAATATAAATTGAGCAGACGTGACACACATTTTTTGTATAAAATTACACCGTGTTGCTGCTTCTGATAATTCTTCTTTGCCTGAAATATGCTTATTCTGAAAACATTGCTACAGAGTTAGTAGTGCACTGCGTAGCTGCATGTTAAAAATATGAGCGCTAGAGGACAAGGAATGTCTTGAGGAGGAATTATTAACAGATCCATAATGGCTGTGGCTGGCTGCGTTTTTCAAGGACCGGATCTTTCTACATCTTCCTTTCCCTTCCCAGTTTTTTTTGCAAAATTCTTCATTTCTACTAGCCTCAGCCAGCAAGGCTGCATCATGTTGCTGCCAGGCGGCACTTTGTTTCCCATCACGCTTCTGCCTCATTAACAGCTTTGCCCTACAAATCTTCCAGGCTTTGCCCATTTCTCAGTCAGTCATAGAAGAGCTGTCCCAGTAGAAAAGCAGCCGTGTTGCAGTGCCTCTGAGCACAGACCAACTGCAGGTTGAAGCAGAAGCACCAGGTTTTCATCCTTGTGCAGGCCCTTCTATGTTCCTCTTGTGCCAAACGTGAAACGAGTGGGATGGAGTATGACTGTTAGTGTGCTCTAATTGTATACGAAACCTTGTGAGGAGGAGCTGCTGTGTAGACAGATGCTGTTTTTGATTAAATAAAGCCATCTCTGTGTACATCATGGTAGGGGAGCATTGCAAGGAAGGTAGCAGGGAGGGAGGTGCTCTCCATGTGACCTGAACTGTGACTTGAAAGAAAGCTGACAGATTAGATGGTGAGGGCCAAGCTGGTGGGGGGCTGCCTCTGAGGAAGAAGCTGGCAGCCAGTAGCACCCTGTGTCTGCTCAGGGCCTGAAATCGTGCCCTGAAGTCACGCATCCCTCAGGGTGGCCTCTCCCCTCCTGCAGGGCTGCAGACATGAGGGATGCGTGGGCTGGGCCAGCTCACAGCACTGCGTTGTTCCTCTTACATTTTTGTTTCTAGCAGTGCTTCTCCAGAAATAGAGCACCAGTTTGAGAAACAATGGAATCATGGGCCGTGAGTAAGAGTTTTAATTTTGGCCCTAAAAGCAACAGCGTGCATGAAGGTGGCTTTCTCCTTGCAGGTTACCAGCCTGTCCTGCCGAACCAGCAGCAAGGGTTCCAGGGCCTCATGGGAATGCAGCAGCCTCCCCAAAGCCAGAGCCTGATGAATAATCAACAGGGAAATCAGGTGCAAGGCATGATGGTGCAGTATCCAGCCATGTCGTCTTATCAGGTACGGCAAAGACTGCTTGTTTTTCTTCAGAGAGCGACTTAATTGAATTAAGTTTTCGTGTCACGGAATGGTCTTTATTACTTCATTAGGGCAGCATGTGGCAGGAGGCCTCCAGATAAATGCCCTTCTAAGTCAAATTGGTTTCTCTGCTTCCTGTTTATGTATTCTTAGTACTTGCAATTTTCATTCTGGATTGGGAATACATTAAATTAACTATTTATTACAGCCTGCAGTGCAGGTGAAAATTCACAAAGCATGAAGGAATTAAACTACTTCTTGTGAAGAAAACGAATGAAAGAAATGAGAGACAGGATACTGTTCTTTTTTCTTTTTTTTTTTTCCCTGCCAGTGCAGTATTGTTTTCTGTAATGAAGCTGAGGGCTTTGCCTGATCCAGTTAAAAATCACTCATCTGTGAAGACTCTTGCCAGTGCTCTAAGAAAGAACATCTCACCCTGTCTATAAAACATACTGTAGCCAGAGAGAGATTTGTTTGTTGGAGTTAGAGGTGAGGGAAGGAAGTGGCTTGTGTTTTATCAGGTCCGTAGGTTACCCAGACATCTGTAGTTTCTCAGCTTTATACCTGGGTTCTGTGAGACATGACAAGAGCTTGTGATGCTCGCTACAAAGTGTCCTGTCCAAGTGTTTCTTGGTGATCCCTCTGGAAAGTTACGAAACTCAATGGTGTTAATTCACTTCTGCACCGATGGAGCAGCCATTCACCTTCTCCATCAGCTTCTCTGAAGACACCACAGCAACTCAGATGGAAGTGAGTGAATTGTTTATGGCAGTATTTTGCCCTCTGTGTCTTCAGATTTACTACACAAAAGATGTGCCTTTAAGTTAATGACCAGGTTGAAGGCCTAGACCTTTTGGGTGGCCCAGGTATACCAGGTCTCTGTTTGCGCTGATCCTGGCAATTCACATTCAGCCAGATCATGACAGTGCCGCTCAATAGGCCCAGGAGCACAGTGATTTCTCTTTAACCCATCTCTAGTCAACAGAAAATCCTCAGGGCTTAGAACAGTTCTGAGCAGCAGAGAAGGACATATTTTGTCTGAGCATGTTGTATACCTAAATTCAGATAGAAGGAAAACAGCAGTACTCAAGACCTACTTCAATTTGTTTACTAATTACTGTTCTTTTCTACATATTTCCGTATTCCTGTCTAGGTGCCAATGACCCAGGGTTCTCAAGGATTGCCACAACAATCATATCAACAACCAATCATGCTACCTAATCAATCAGGTCAAGGAACACTTACAGCCACTGGAATGCCTGTTTACTGTAATGTCATACCTCCTGCCCCACAGAACAACCTACGGTTGATTGCCCCACACTGCCCCTCCAATAACGTTCCAGTTATCTCTGCCAGCTGCAGGACAAACTGTGCGAGCATTAACAATGCAGGGTGGCAGGTCAAGTACTGACACTGTGGCTTAGCGTGGATGTGCGAGGATAGCGGTGCATTATTTGACAAATATCTCATGGCCTTCAAATGAAGAGGAACACAACAGGATAATCAGTTGAGGACATAAGTACTGACTATGCTCAAGTGATTTGCTGCTGGAAAAATCTGTAAAAAAATAAAAGTAAAATAAAATTTTGAAAAAAAAAATGTTTGCTGGTTAATGGTGCATATTTTTGTCATGTCTGCTAGGTATGCCTTTATAGCTTAGCTAGTGACATGAATTCATTGAGGTAAGATTTTTTCCTACCACTGAACACCACTGTGTAGATTGTAATATCCCTGATTCGGATTAGTTTTGTACTTTGTGTTGAGTTTGTGAAGCTAAAAGTATTTAAAAAAATATAATAAAATCACATTGTACCAAAGCTGTAATGGAGATGAAAAAAACGAAAACAAGAATTACTGAATGGAAGGAATAATTTATATACACTATAGAGTTTTTTTATGGATATATACTGTATTGTAGTGTTTAATCACAATAAAGCTATTTGACCTCATGGAGAAAGGTCATGTTTCTACCACCTGCTTGGTCTCCTCTCTGTTTTGTGAGTGAGTGATCTTCCCTTTGGTTCTGTATTGCCTTGTTTCAGGTGAGGCCAAGGGGAAAACGATGCTTGATGGGTTTGTGGGTGGGTGTTTGGGGAAAAAGCTGGATGTCTTACCATGCAGTACCGTAACAGCTAAGCCCACTTAGAAATACGAGCATAGACGCTCAGGAAGTGTTCAGTCTCTGGGTCCAGTAATGTAACAGGCATAATTTGCTACAGCTCCTACCTCAACACCCATTCAAGAAGCCAAACACAAGTTGAACATAAAGCGCAGATGTCTGCTGAATCTCCTCTGCTGGCTGTGGAGGGTCAGTTGCTGCTGGTGGGTGCAGCAGCCACGGTGCCCAGCAATTCTTTTGCTCTGTAGAGAGATCTCTCCCCGCTCACTGCTACTGCAGCTATCAAGACATTTTGACACAAAAGGATGACAGCCCAAGAATCTGGTCCATCATGTCCAAGTAGTGGGGATGAACAATATATTTGGGATTTTGGCTCTTAAGTCGTGCAGATTTTTTTTAAAAAAAAGGTTTTGTAGTTTTTCTTATTATGTTCATGTTCACCAAATTCCCAGCTTGTTTTGATAAATTATTCTGCATTCATAAATGCTGCATGGAGTTTCTCATTCTGCTTCAGTGCTGACAACATTTGAGTTGCAGATGTGTTTACCAAACAAATTCCTGTTGTTTTTTCACCTAAGCTTCTTTTCAATCAGTTTTGGACACTTTTAAGATAGATAGGAGTTGTGCACCCCAGAATTATGCATACACATTATGAAAAAGCCTGAGATCCTTCTGTGTCTACAATCAGTGTGTCTTGTAGTAAGATTTTAGCTATGCTCAAGATGATAGTAGTCACCAATGCCCTTGGCAATTGCTGATTTGAATGTGAAGCAGCTTTGGTTTTCCCTGTAACAGTAGCATTTCCTTTGCACACTTCAGCTGTGGAAGCACATGTTACAAGGGCTACAACCCATACTTAAAACAATTTTTTTTTTCTATACAATAAACTTATTTTTCAGGGCTCAGTCTGTTTTTTACAGATCTCTTAAACTGCGGAATTTCTACTAAATTTGTCCTTTGGGATGGTAAAAAAGCCAAACACTGAATTTTATGTAGTGCAATCACGATTCATTTGCTGAGAGACCGTCAAGAACAAGAGCAGGTAGGTAAACACAACTCACTCCTCAATTAGAGGTGAAATGCCTGGGGAGAGCATACTGATTGGATTTTTTGCCTTTTTTAAATTGAGACGGAACATTTGAATTTTGCCTGTGACCCAGAACTCTCATTGCAGACACCATGCATTGTATGGCTTATTTGCTTTTTAAGGTTTTATATGCTGTTGAGGGTTCTCTCCTAGCATTAATATAATCACACATAATTGGATTTTATGCTGCTGAATGAGTGACTGTGGAACGAATGGTTGTCCTTCCCGGTCAGGGCTCTGGAGTCCAGAAGCAGGGACCAACTGGTGACCTTGGGCAGGCCAGGCTGGGCTAGTGGGGAGGGTGGGCAAACCACCATAGGCGGTGTCTGGAGTGAAGAGACCCTTCACAGGACTGTATTTGAGTCCTATTTCTTCTCTGAAGCATTACTGTTACCTAATCAATCTTCCTTTGCATGAAGAGAACTGTGAGTGAGTTGCCTGGTGAAAGAAATCCCCCCTCAGCGCCGTAGATCAGTGGGCTGTAGATTCTCTCAGTGGCTATAGAAAAGGAGTCAAAAGGTAAAGCCTGGGAATCTTGTTTCTGTTAAAACACCGTTTCCTCACACCGTTATGCCACTGTGTTGGTCACATCCCCTTGGCAGACAGCATATCCCGTGATTGGCCGCTGCTGTGAATTCCCATCACTTGCCTGTCTCTGCTTGTGCAGTGAGAAGCTCTCAAACAACATGCAGACAGCTGTGGGAGCACAAATCCTCCCAGCCCTGTGGCAGGAGCACCCGCCTACAGAGCCAGGAACCTTTCTGCCGAAGGGAGCTTTGAATTTGCTTTGTAAACGGAGCAGTGTCAGGAGGGGTTCACAGCCACCACCCCAACACGGCCTACATCCCGTCATTGCCTCACTCTCCAAAGAGTTTGAATCTCCTTAGGCATAAGAGGAAACTAAATTCGATCTCCCTCAGCTGTGGCGAATGGCCTAATTACTAAGGTATCACATACATGGGGGACACATCTCACGTGGTGGTGCACAAAGGTGCTTTGCTCTGGAAGAATTTATATTTGAAGACAACAAAGTAATTCTGTTTCCATATCAAGTTAAGTATTGAAATTAACCTCTAATTTTATTTTTATGTCATAACATCCTTTTTTAAGCCTTTCTCCTAAATTTTGTTTTCATTACTGAAAGTATTCTGAGCTGCTTAGCAGCCTTTTTTTCAGCTAGTGATGTTTCAGTATTAAGCCACTGTCAGAAGGTGAGGAGGAGAAAAACAAAAGCAAACTGCATATAAATGTAACCAAAATGCTGCATAGCGGCCTTATAGCTGGGTTTTGCTTTCTCCTTTTTTTAGATTTTGGAGCTGATGGAAAGTTCTCCCAAGGCCCCGTATATTTTATTTGCCCGTTTTTTTTTTTTTTTTAATTATTATAATTTATTTGCACTGAAAAAAACAGAGGGCTATATTCTGAATTAAGCTGACTGCATCAGGAGACACTGATCAGCCTTTTAGATGAGTCTAGCTCATTCAGGCCGTGCATCCTAACAGAAGACAGATGCCATCTGCTATTGTTTTGCCCTTTGTGCTGCCCGAGAAGCCAACGATTTCCTTCTAAGACTGTATTCCCTTATGTTTCCATTTAACTCCATGCAAGCAGCTTGTACTGATGGAAGACTGCATAAATTACCCCAACAGCAAGGAATGGCACAGGGAGGCTGCAGTATGCGGAGAGCATCCCACTCTGCCCCGTTAGCTACCTTGTAGCGTGGTGACCCATGCTGGCACGGCCATTGGGTGCTTGAACACAGTTCTTCCAACAGCATTCCTGAAAGTGATGCAAAATGCTTGTTGATTGGTGTTGTTTCAGCCCTCCTGTCTACAAAGCTGCTGAACTGTGATATGTGTTGCCTCTTCTGGCTAACTAAAAGAAACCAGTATCCTCCCTTGATACTCAGTTGAAAGCCTGTGGTGAAGGGCGATGCCTGGCCAGGGCTAGGGGCTTTGAGCTGCTGTCTCCCTGGGCTCATCTGTGGACTGGCAAGGACGAGGGAATGAAAGAATCATAGAATATCCTGTGTTGGAAGGGACCCACAACTCCTTGCTCCACACAGCACCACCCAAAATCCAAACCCTGTGTCTGAGAGCGTTGTCCAAACACTTCTCGAACTCTGGCAGCTTGGGGCCGTGACCACTGGCCTGGGCAGCCTGTGCCAGTGCCCCACCACCCTCTGGTGAAAAACCTTTTCCTATCACCCAGCCTGACGCTCCCCTGACACAGCTCAATGCCGTTCCCTTGGGTCCTGTCGCTGTCACCAGAGAGCAGAGCTCAGCGCTGCCCCTCCGCTCCCCTCGCGAGGAAGCTGTAGGCTGCCATGAGGCCTCCCCTCAGCCTCCTCTGCTCTGGGCTGAACAAACCAAGGGACTTCAGCCGCTTCTCATATGCGTTGTCCTCTTCACCCTTCACCAGTGCTCGAGGTGACACCGCACAGCGCAGAGCAGAGCGGGACAACACCTCCCCCCACCCAGCTGGCAGTGCTGGGCCTGCTGCACCCCAGGGTACGGTTGGCCCTTTGGGCTGCCAGGGCACGCTGCTGGCTTAAATGAGGGAGATTGATCTCCTCAGCCTTCAGGAATACGCCGCTCACTCTTAGATCAGAGCCTATGCTTTACAAATGCTCCCAGCTTCAACACCTGTGTAGCTTACCATACCAAAAACCATGTTTGTGGTGTGGGATGTCAGCACATACTCTCAGGCAGTGGTGACACGCTCAGGGTAGAAGATCTCCATTTCTAATTGAATTTTTGTCCCTCGCTTGGCTGAAGGATTAACTCTTCCTCACTGATTCCTTTCATTCCTCTGAAAATTGGATATAAATGAGCCTTTCTGGCAGTGGTCTGATGGTTAAATAGTTGATGCCACACAGTGCTCCAGAGGTTGGTTAGTACAGCATTCAGTAAGTGGAATGAAATATTGCCATACCACTGTATGTTTTGTAGTGTTAGAATTTTGGTAGAATGCTGCTAAAAATGCTGCTTTCCAGCACATGGCAGTGGGGGGAGATCAAACCCCACCTCTCTGGCTCTTCTTACAATATCCCACCAGTCATGGGAGTGGATGACTCCTCATTACCTCTCCTGATAAAGGACAAGGGGAAATAAGAGAACTAACATGCTTATTAAGACAGAAGTGTCCAAAACAAAAACAAACAAACCGCTCCATTTTTCTTTTTCTTTTTCTTCTCATAGAGTATATAGACACCCTGTGGCACTGCTTGCTGCAGGATGTTAGACGTGGTTTCAGATATGGGTGGGCAAGGTCATAGACGAAAGCTGTACTGAAGGCTGCTAGATACGGAGATCCAGTGACCAGCCCACAGAAGCAGAGAACAGCCTCAAGAAATGTTACCATATAATTGCCCTATTCTTAAACCCTTCTTCAGATGCTGATAAAGACGACTGGTGATAAGACTCTGGCCTAACTAGCCACTTCTCTAAAGCAATGCTCATCACCCAATGCTTAATAAATTAAAAAGCACTGGTATCAACTGACATTTTCCTGTAACAAAACCTGTATGAATCAGAAGGAGGAGGAAAGTCTAACCTGAGCTTAGTTTTCTTCAGTGTGTTTAGTGTCAAATGCTCCTGACTGCACGTGTAACTATTCCTGGCCTTATGCAGCTGCTTGTTCTGCTGCTCGGAGAGGGATGTCATGCCATGCTGAGGATGTAATAAGCCTTCCAGTGGGAAGTGCCTGATGATAACTTTCCATCATCTTTCATTTCTTCTTCGTAGCGTGTAATTGTTCATTAGAGTTGTAAAGAGTAATTATGTTTGAGCAATGCTTTTGTGCTAAAAGGTTTTTCCTTCAGCTGATAATAATTGAAATATTTTTTCAGGTGACTTTACTTCTATATAATCTGTAATTTTATGTCAAAAGTCCTGGCTTCTCTGAGCATCAGGCGTAGTTGCTACTAAGAGTGTTTTGTAATTGACTTAACAGAGGTTAATTGATGAAGACATTACATGAATAAACTGCAAGAGAACACCTGAGATTAGCTTTCAGGCTGAAGAATAGCAGGTGCTCTGGGTAAACTCATGGATGGCTTGCTGGAAAGCAGAACTGAAGTCTTCTTCCCTGGTTTTCATTGACAGAGATCAGCTGCAAGTCTGCTTGTGCTTAATGAAGAACCGCATCTTAGCTCACCTTTGTGTTTCTGAGGAATGGTTTTAGTGGCTACAGATTTAGGAAAGCGAGTCAAAAAACTTTCTCTTTCATGTCATGGGTGCAGTTTTACAAAAGACAATTGTAAAAAGGGAATGTAAGAGGAGGACAATGTTACTGCAAAGATAAATGCTCCCCAACTGAGAAGTTATATCCATTGAACTCCGCTAAACAAATCTCTAAAGGAATGCTTTAAAAGAGTCTCCTCAAAGAGCCCTGTGTATCTTGAGATGAAAAGCAGACTTCACAGTTCCTAAGCCTATATGGTTTTTTTCAACCCTAAGGGTGAAATATGGGTTTGAATCAAGGCACTGGCAGTAGCCAGGTTCAGCTTGCAAATCTACATTGGATCACCTCCACCATCATGAAAAACTACCTTTATCAGCATGGAAAACAGAGAGATGTGGAATCCTGTGGCAATTTTGCTAGTAGCAACTGGCCCACTGAGTGTGATAGCAAGACCATGTGCAGTGATAGTAGATGAGATAGGAAATCTTATACTTGGCTCCCATTAAATTCAATCCTGCTGGAATCAAGTGTTATACCATGGGGAGATAGATGGTGGGTGAAAAGGGCTTCTGTGCATGTGTGTGTGAGTAAAAATTTTCATGGAGAAGAAAAAATAAGTATTTTTTTCTGAAGCCTTTCAAATAAAAACCCAAAGATTTTACAAAATCTCCTGTGAACTGTGCTCCTGTTTTCCACATTCAGTGTTGCTGAGTCATTGAGGGAGTGATTTAGTAATGGCACACGATGAAGGAGATCTGTGGTCACAGTATAATCCTTTGATGTGCAAAATTTCATGCAATTATTTAGACACCAAATTATCTTGTCTAAGAATAAAGGAGGGAAAAAATCGGCAGTAAGATCAAACCTTAATTGGTAAATTTTGACAAATTCTGCCTCTGAGATTGAAAAAATCTCAAATCCATTTGTGAAGATTTCTACAGGAATAAAATTACTTTCAGCACCACAGACTCTGCCACAATTGCAAAGACCAGGAGATCAGACCTTAACATCTGGATATTTGTATGTATATATTTGTATGGAAGTACAGAATATCTGTAAGCTTCTTAGACATGACACAGTTCAGAGCAATGCACACATACATGCTCAGCAAATTGCTATAACAGTGAGTGGAGTGGAGCCCAGTACCAATTTGGAGCCCAGAGCCTCCCTGCCCCAAACCCCCAGCAAAATTCACCTCTTGACTCCACTTAAGCTAGAGGTGAGGAATACAATTGCCTGAAGCTCACGTGCAGCACTTAAGCCATGCTCCTGTACATGTTAATGGCTGCTCTTTTTTATTTCATCTGGGCAGATGAAACACTGAGCCGTGCAGCGTGCTGCAGCTCAGCGCTGCCTCAGGCACCCTCTGTCCTGCTCCCTACCAGGCGCATAACCCTTCTGGGCAGCACATCCCCAGCACTGCAGGCTATGAACAGCTTGATGCTTCTTTTGTTGGCATTGATATTGGAAAAGCACACGTCGCAGAGCTCGCTGCCTTCTTCTGCTGTGCTGGAATGATCTACTACACTACTACTACTACTAATGATCTTCTACACTACTACTACTGTGCTGGAGTAGTCAGCATGGATTCACCAAGGGGAAATCATGTTTGACCAACCTGGTAGCCTTCTATGATAACATCACTGGCTGGGTAGATGGGGGGAGAGCAGTGGATGTCATCTACCTTGATTTCAGCAAGGCTTTTGACACTGTCTCCCATGACATCCTGATAGCAAAGATGAGAAAATGTGGGATAGATGAGTGGACTGTGAGGTGGGTTGAGAACTGGCTGACTNTGACAGGTTGGCCATGAGCCAGCAGTGTGCCCTGGTGGCTAAGAAGGCCAATGGGATCCTAGGGTGCATTAAAAAGAGTATTGCCAGCAGGTCGAGGGAGGTGATCCTTCCCCTCTACTCTGCCCTGGTCAGGCCTCAGCTGGAGTACTGCATCCAGTTCTGGGCTCCCCTGTATAAGAAAGACAGGGACCTCCTAGAAAGAGTCCAGCGGAGGGCCACAAAGATGATAAAGGGCCTGGAGCATCTCCCCTATGAGGAGAGGCTCAGTAAGCTGGGTCTGTTCAGCCTGGAGAAGAGAAGGCTGAGAGGGGACCTGATACATGTTTATAAGTATCTTAGTTGTGGGAGGCAAATGGAGGTGGGGAACCTCTTTTTGGTGGTCAGTGGGGACAGGACAAGGGGCAACGGCCTTAAGCTGGAGCACAGGAAGTTCCGCACCAACATGCGGAAGAACTTCTTCACGGTGCGGGTGACGGAGCACTGGAACAGGCTGCCCAGGGAGGTTGTGGAGTCTCCTTCCCTGGAGATATTCAAGACCCGCCTGGATGCCTACCTGTGCAACCTGCTATAGGGAACCTGCTCTGGCAGGGGGGTTGGACTCGATGATCTCTTGAGGTCCCTTCCAACCCCTGCAATTCTGTGATTCTGTGATTCTGTGATCAGTGCATGCTTGGGAAACCACAGAGCGGTCTGAATTATATGGAAGACACTCGAGTAAATCTGAACACTTGGATAAATCTGGAGCTTCCCTTCTATCCTGGGGATGGAGAGGAGGAAGAAATGGTCTGTTTTAAATGTTTCTTTTGCAGGCTTTTATCAGTCCACTGGGGCTGGAAGCTTATATATAGCTGGCTTGTGGTGGAAGGAGTTACTGCTGATGTGCAAATAAAGACGTTGCAGACATCAGAGCTGTCACACAACGGTGGAATGAGCTCTGGACATGAAGCATTCATACAACACCAGAAAAATTTTGATCTAAGGGTTGTCCTATCATTTATTCATGTGCTTCTGGGCTCCCCTGGACAGGAGCTGTATTTTTTAGATATCTGCCTCGTGCTGCAGCAGATGTCCTGTGGTACAGAACTAGAAGCGTTGCCTCTCCTTGCTTAAGAAATAATTGGGGTTTGGATCAAAGTATTAATTCTATTTTTCAGAGCAGGAAAGCTAATTGCCTGAACAGATGTATGTATCTGTTTAGCATTAATGTCTGTTGGTGAGAGTAACTAACACTGTCCAAGGACAGCTTTTCAAACCATTCACCCAGCACAGGACACCCCTGGTATAGCTGGAATTTATGACCCCCGTTGTCATCAATAAAGCATGAGGTTTTCAAAAAAATCAAGGAGTGGGGTTTAACCGTGAAGATCCCAGTGGCTACGCTGCACATAAATAACCCGGGAGGGGGCTGAGGGTGCTCTGGAGGCTGTGCAGACACCATGATGCCGGGTGCTTGCAGCAAAGCCTCTGCAGCACTGGGCGAGCCAGGAGCCTGTGTGTGCCTGCAGCAAGGGGCCTGGCAGCAACGTGGCCTGCAAACAACGTTACAGCCCGGCTGCCTGCCCTCTGTGCCTATTGGTGCAGCCTTTGCACAGTGCAAGCATGAAAAGGCTGGCTGTGGTTGTGCATCAGGTGCCAGGGAGGGCATTTCTAACGCCTGCGATATGTATAAGATTGCTAGGAAAAGGATGCCTAACTCTCTGGTACCCCTGAGATCCAGAGGGGAGATGAAAGAGATGCTAATAACCACACAGTGGGAGTGTTTCTGCGGGAGAGGACTGATCTTTTGAGCTCACACAGAAACGCAAGCAGAAAAAGCACCATTAGAGCCAGCCCCAACCAGTGCTGCCAAAACAGCACACGTCCCTGTGCGGCGGCCGCCTTCATTAGAGGAAGAGCTATTACCTCAGTTTTTCACGGTGAAGACAAATCCTCTGCAGAGAGCGGCGTGGCTGCAGTGCCCTGGGGTGGAGTGGATCGCTCACTGCAAGTCCCAGCTCCTCTCTGTATTGACAGTGGGGAGCTGAGGCAATTAGTGCAGCTCGATGTCTGGCTTCTAGACAGTGAGACATGGGATAAGTGGCACCAGGGCACAGAAATCCTTCCAGAGACACCGATGACAGCCAATGCCTCATGCTGTCTCCTGTTATCACCCCTCTTCAGCTCCCCAATATGTTTTACCGGGCTGCATTACAGAGCAGAGCGTGGTCTTTTAGCACGTATCAGTGCAGTGTGTCCCGGGGGTCACAGCTAGAGAGATGGGGCCTGCAGGCCTGGGATGCTCTCTCACGGAATGACTTGTTTTCTCAGAACAAGAGCTGTGCGAGGCTCAAGGGGAAGAGCGGGTGTGTGCTCCTTGCCACTGACAGAGAGCAGAGCACGGGCTTTTCACTCCATGTACCATGAGCCCCCACAACCCAAGGATTGCATCCATGCTGCTGTGCAGGCCACTGCCTGTGGTGCTCCCTGTCAGCAGTGGATTATCAGTGCTCGACACCTCAGCAGGCCTGTTTCAGAGGGATGTGGTGGCTGGTGGCCTGTATGCAGATCTGGATCCTGCGCCAGCTCACACTGGAGGCCCGACGCTGAGAGCAGAGCCCTGTGTCATCGCTGGCTTTCAGCTAGCCGTGAATGTCATCGGCAGGCCCAACTGCCTCAACAGATGCACATTCTTGTCAGTCAGTTTTGGTCACATCCCCACTTCGGTTGCAAATACTGCCTGATGCCGATGGCCCTAGACACGCAGCGATGTGACCTTCTGGTCATTTGCGCGGATTGAGCCAGCCTGGCACCTGCGATAAAGCAGGCGTCCCGCTCAGCAGTCTGCTGTGACACTCGATCCCAGCACTTAATGGGCTGCGAGCTGGGGGGGTGAGCAGCACGGGCACATACCTGTGCTTAATGCATTGGATGCTGCTGTATACAGTAGCAGCATTTTTTTTTCATTTCCATCCTATTGCTACAGAAATAGGCTGGGCACATATGGAAGTCGCATTAGCCTGACATTATATCCTTCCAGAAACTCAGCTAATTAGAACCATGTTACGTTCCAGTTTTCTAACGTCTCTGCTTATCAGTGCACGTAGATAGTGCCAACAAGGGCAAGTGTAAATAATTAGCTAATTGAGTATTGCTCAAGAAAGCCTTTCATTTTTTCGTTCATTTTCATTTATTTCCTCCTCATGCATGCTTTCTCAGCTGTGCATTTTTCTTAAAATGTCATTACCCATGGAGCACCACCCAAATTAGGAGAGTGGAACAGTTACTCTTTAAGCATTGTCACCATCTCTGAACTTTGCCCTGTTTTAAATTCACAATTTCCTAAACTGTTTTTTTTTTTCCTTTTCTTTTAAACAACCTTCAATGCTATAAATGAGCTTGAAAATGAATGGTGATATTAAAAGTATATATAAAAACAGCCTATTCACAGGAAAGAATATTTCCCTTACCATAATTATCTTACATGCTTTTGGCACTCAGGTTAGCTAATATGCTTCCGATTAAAAGACACTAGATACCAAATGGAGTCTTAATTGGCACGTCCATTTGAAAGAGTGCTCTGCTTGTGTGTGTGCATCAGAGCAGGCCTTTGCAGAGCATGGGTGGGCAGCAACACTGCCATCTCGGGTCTGTGACTTACAAAGCCCTTGCAATTCCTTCTTTCATGCAGCGCAACACGAGTGTGAGCTGTAGCTGTGAGCCTTCACTGAGGCATCACTGCTCTGCACATCTGTGTCCTTCTACATGCATAGATTCAGGTCCTAGTGTGTGCAGGTATCTAGAAATAGCAGTAGTGGCCCTGATATGCAGAAAAATGAGGGTAGTTTTGGGAGTTGGTACTGTGGAGCTTCGTGACTGAAATCTGCTTTTTCCTGCTACTCCCTCTTCTCTGCTTCTGAAAATTTTCACATTTCTACCCTCTTTGCAGGGAACTTCTGATCGCGTAGGAAAATGTTCTTCAATAGCACCAGACTCTTGTTGATAACTTTCCCAAGGTGTCTTACAGTATATTCCCAGTGTAAGGAGGTCAGCCTCATCAGCTCATAGCAGGTGGAGTCACTTGGGTGAAGGGGTTTGACCAAGACTGTGCAGCAGGTTATCAGGCAGCAAAAAAAAAAAAAAAAAAAAAAAAAAAAAAAAAAAGCAGAAAACAGAAAGATTGAGTGCAAGAGAAATACAAATATTCTCTCTGTAGCTGATGCTAAACCTAGGAGACATGGGTATGGCAATGCTCGAGGCTGTAATGAATTCCTTATAGCAAGTGTTGCAAAGGAAGGTGCAGGATGAATCCCAGAGGTAGGATTCATGCCTTGCTCATTCAGAGCAGCTTAACTTCAAAGGCAAGGAGCAGGTTTTGCATGGTTCCCCCTCTGCCTTTTCTTACTGTATTTTTTAGCTCAATTAATTTTTCTCTTTCCTAAGAGGTGGTTAACTGGGCTGTTGATATATTGGCAACAGGAGAAATCCAACTCAGCCAGCTTATAGAACCTGACTTTTCAAGATGTCTTGAGTTTATATATAGATATACTTGTTCTCTTCATTATCACTGAAATAAAGCTGTCCAAAGTTTGGAGTGCAGTAGGGCCTGGGAGAGCTGAGAAAGCTCAAAAAAGATGGACAAATGTGATTTTTTTCACTTTAACTACCACAGCTCTGGTGAAACAAATCAAATACAGATTTAAAACTTCCCTGCTTGAACTTCTCTTCCCCTTCTCTCTCCCTGGGGTTTCTGTTTTAGAGCTCCTGAACTGATTTGTTGAGACAGATCAAAATATAAAGTATTTCTCAGCTGATCTTACTTCTCTCACTGGATTGTAGTGGCAGGAGACAGGCGGCTCATTACAACTGGGAGAGTGTTCCCGTGAAACCAACATGAGAAAAATAAGATTCTGCTGGAGCCGTAGTTCAGCCTCATCATCACAGAAATAAATTATTTTAGAAAGAATAAATAATGTCACACTGCTTCTCATTAGGGTACGAGTCTGAGTATTAACGTGACGTTAAATAAATCTGAACAACACTGTTTCTGCCTGTGAAGTCTTTGAGGTACACCCCAGGCTTGTCCAATTTCAAGCATGTCTCTCCCGTGCTCATTCCTTTTCTTCCATCTTCAGCAGTGTTTTAGTGAACAGAGAGGATGGAGAGGGAGTTCTGATCTGCAACAGCATGTCACCCTTCTCCGGGTACCAGCTATGTTTTGTAGGTCACCAAAGGGCTAGGTGTGTTTGCAGGGTGCTAATGAACGTGGCTGTGTGAACCCAGCTGTTATGGGTAAGGCAGCAAGAACGATGGCTGTGTCACTCAGCAGCAGAGCTGATCTGTGAAAGTATACCCTGAAAGGGCAGGCCATCGAAAGTATTTTAATATTAAAATAAATAAATAAAAGGAAGAATGAGAAAAAAGAGAAGAGAAACGACCCACTCGAGGCAGTGGTTTGGTGGCAGAGATTTCAGGTCTCCTGACTGCTATGTAATAATGCCCAATTCTGAAATACATTTGAGGTGCACATGGCTTAACAAGCAAATTGAGACACAGCACGCAAGAAGCAGAATGGAAGTGTCTTTAATTGGAAAGGGACTCTCCTCCTGAGGGCTTGTGCTTCTGTCTAAATGCAACCTGATACAAATTGTAGGCTCATCTCCTCTTCTTTTCCTTCACATATAACAGAAGAGAGTCAGAGAGATATATGTTCCTATAGGGAAAGGTAACTGTATTACAAATCAGCTGGTGATAATTCTTTTGAGTGGCAGAACTGGGTTTTTTGGCCAGATATGTCTAGAGCACAGCAGATTTTGGGCAAAGAGGCAACAGGTGCTGATGCTGGCAGAGGAAGGAAGCTGGCCTAGGTGGTTCTGTGGCTGCATTTTAAGCCCTCATCTAAACTTAGCTCATGCTCTGATGAAACCTCTCTTGCAAAGTAAATCAAGATGTGGGATGGAAGCAAGGCCATAAATGGTCCATAAAATGGGACACCTCCTGGCCAACTTCTTTCAAGACAGAGTGAGATAAGGCTGTGTGTTGTGAGCCAAGATGGAAGGTCCTCTGGCAAGGAAGGACAAACAAAGCTGTGGTATGAATGTGCACTCCTGAGGAAGGGTTGAAAAACATCTCAGTCCCTCCTCACCCCACTATCAGGAAGCTTACTGTGAAATTAAATTTACCTGACAAAGTTTGAAGAACGTAAGGAACATGAAATCTCCTGGGGAGGAGATTTGAAAATTGTCTCCTGCATTTGTTGCAGTTCCACAGCATAAGAATGGATTTCCTGTACGCTAATGCCACCCTTTGACAGCTCATTCATCTCACCTTTCCAGCATGATCTCACAGAGACACACGCATTATGGATCTCCATGGGTCTCATGATCACAGTTCGTGGTGCCCTCATGGGCACATTTTAAGCATATTGAATATCTGAGCAAAAACAAAAGCATCATGAAGCTTAGTGTTTTTTATGTAAATACGAACCTAAGCTTGAAAATGGAGAAACGTAGCCTGAAAGGGACCTTCTGTGCCACTGAATCCTGTCCAAGGCACTATGTCACCCTGCTGCATTTATCCATGGATGATCATGTGACCATGCAGACATTTTGTCCCCCTGCCCCTGTGTGAAGTTTGGAGCCATGCCCATGCAGCACTTTGAGACCCGCTGATATCCAACCATCTGGCAAGGCTTTCTGAAGCTGCTGTAGCACAGAGGGATTTGGGTACCACATGGACACTGGGGCCTCTGCACCAATAGGGTTAATCCATATCACTGGTTTCCTGACTGTATTTCATAGCTGATTTTCAGATATCTCATGGACACGGTTTTATGTAACAGAATGGAGGAGTTTAAGGCTAGAAAAGCTATGTCAGATGTCTGTGCATGTGTCATGGATTTTTGTTTGTCCACAACCATTTTGCCAAGCTGTGGATTGATCTGTGTGCAGCACCCTGCTGTTTCCTGAGCATTTCCTGCTTCACAAGCCTTTCTGCTGCAGGCTGAGGAAAGGAACAAAGACTTAACTAGAGGCCAACGTATTGGTGTCGCAACACACTGCTGCTCCAGTCTTACAGGAATGCTCCAGAGCCAGAAAGAGCTCACCAGACATCTTATTCTACTGACATGTTTTTACTTGTGAACTAAAAACTGGATCGGCTATACCCTACAGATGAAGTCTAGGCACAAAGTCTCTATTCCACTGACATCCTTAAGAGTTGGGACTCAGACTTGATCCTCTCTGATTAAGTTTTGTCTTTGTTATTGTACTTGTTTTGGCTGGGATAGAGTAAGTTTTCTTCATAGCAGCCTGTGTGGTGCTATGCTTTGGATCTGTGACCAAAGCAGTGCTGGTAACTCACTGATGTTCTCCTTGTTGCTGAGCAGTGCTTACACAGTGTCCAAGCACTCTCTGGTTCTCACACTGCCCCACCAGCAAAAAGCTGCCAAGGACACAGCAGAACAGGTGACCCCGAAGGGATATCCCATACCACACAATGCCACCAGCAATAAAACCTGGGGGCAAAGAGGAGGCGAGGTTGTTCAGAGCTAAGGTGTTTTTGTCTTCCCAAGAAACTGTTCCCAAGGAACAGTTACATGTGACGAGCCCTGCTTTCCAGGAAATGGCTGAACACGTGCCTGCTGATGGGAAAGAGTGAATGGGTTCTTTATTTTTCTCTGTTTGTGTGCAGCTTTTGCTATACCTATTCAACTTTTACGCCTCCCATTTTCTTCCGCATCACATCCCATCCCATCCCATCCCATCCCATCACTTTTGGGATGGGAATGAGATGCTGGATGGGTTTAACCCACACCAGCCAGCTATCAGCTGTGGACTAATTACAGCCACTGGTGGTGGATGAGATGGGGCAGCTGTATAACTGATCTTCCCAAGGGCTTGTGGGACTTTTTCAGAAGGAAAGAAAAAGTGTGAGCTGAGCAGCACGCTGGGACCAAGCACTGGTGAGTGTCATTTCCAGTTGTTGTTGTCTCCTATAATTCTTGTGTCTGAGGATTTTCTGAATATTTTGGATCAGTTTCTGTATTGATGCAACAGAGATAAGCTTTCCTCCCGTAGTAAATGGGGATGCTGCATCAATCTGGTTAGTGCTGTGAAAGGGCCAATGTGCATGCTGGGGAGACCAAACTGCGACCAGCAGCAGTACAAAGTTTCTGTATACCCCAGAGCTGTTCCCTGCATCTACACAAAGTTGGGCCTTTGCCTCCCAGTTCCCTAGTCCTCTTACTACAGCTCCTTAAAGATCTCAATACAGAGTACTGCTCTAACCTTACTAATATGTAGCCTTTCAGGTCAGGACTGTTTCCTCGCTCCTTGAGCAACTGCACATCCAAGTTCCTGCTTCGTGCAGCTCCTACCTGCCTTCTCCTGTTGATTTTGCCTTAGCCTGGCTGCCAGACAGAGTTGCAGAGGGCTACTGATATCTGCACAGGTGGCAAATTCACTGCAGTTGTGGTGGGCTGCTAGGCTTGTCCACCCAGAGAGATCTGTGCAGGTGGTTCTGTATGAAGGGTGCCAAAGAGGAGACACCACCACATCAGCAATATATGCTCTGAAATTAATGCTTCCTATTTTATTATGTTGGCCTGTGATGTCAGCGGCAGATGTTGGTGGTATGGCAGTAGAGGTTGAATCTTTCCACCAATATTCCAACAAGATGTGGTGTCATCACCATGATCCAGAGACAAAATGGCAGTCCATGGAGTGGTGACGTGAATTCTCCATTGAAAAAAAGTTCAAGACACAGCCCTCAGTAGGTAAAGTGATGTCTGCTGTCTTTTGGGATGGGAAAGGGGGATCCTTCTGGGTATCCTGGAAGTCGGACAAACCATCAGCTCTGACTGCTACATTGCAATGCTGACTAAGCTGAAGGCTTGAGCTTCCAGAGTCGGGCCAGAGGATAAAACCACCTTTCTCTTGAAACACAATAACACCGGTTGGAAGACCATAGAGCACGTTGCCAGTCTTGACTGGACTGTCCTACTACACCCATCGTACAGTCTGGAATTGGTGTATTCTGACTTCCACCTTTTGGGCAAGAAAGGTTGTCTGCATGGACAACATTTTTCTAGCAACAATGCCATCATAGCAGCTGTGAAAGAGTGGGTCACCTCCACTGGTGCAGATTTTTGAGCTTAGCATGCAGGCTCTTGTTCCTGGCCATCAAAAATGCACAGCTAATGGTGGTGACTATGTTGAAAAATAATATTTTGTGGCTGATAATTTTCTCTATCAAGTAGAGATATTGTGCTCCTTGTATCTGTTGTATTTTCCGTGGAAATAAATAGGAGGCATTACTTTCAGGGAGACCCACCATATGCTTAACATGAGTGTGTTGCCATTTTTCATAATGCTCTAGCAATGGTGACCAATACAAAAACTGGCATGTTCTCCTCTGTGTATGTAATTTCTTATTAACTGTGCTCTGAAGATCTTTCCCACTTGCTGGCTCCCCACAGAGCTATGTGGAATTTTTTGTTTTTTATGCTTTCAAGACTTCATTAATATCTGCTTTTGTGCCTGTAGGGCACCTAGTGATAAATATGAGACCGTATTTCTGACTAGGCCCTTTCAAAAATGGTTATTTACAAGTTCATGACTCTGAAAAAGATTCTCCCGATATTACAGAATACCTTGTCTAGATAAAACAGCCATATGAATGGTTAATAGCTTCACACACCCAGACTGATTAAGGTGGCAGCTGATAAAACAGAACTTGACCTATTTCAGACCTCATTGTATTTTTGCTGTGGGTAGCAAGCAAAAGTAATTTAGTTTAAATCATATTGCTTTTTTTTTCCCCATACCTTGTAGCCCTTGTACTTTAACCAAATCGATAAAATGGAGAGCCTCTAAACACGATTCTGTTAAAACAGTGACTTCACACTTTAGTGCTATTCAGGTGGGTTTAATAATTCAAACAATTCTTTCTGAGGTGTCCTGCCCTGTGCAGGCAGAAGCTGTTGGCAATGGGTTCAAAGACTTTTTTCATAGCTACCAATAACAACCTGAGGAGCTACCTTTACACAAATTTGTACTGGGTACAACTAAAATGCAGGAACTTTGTCGTATTATGGATCTACTTTAAAGCACTCAGCATCTTTTTTAGTTTATCTAAAGAAATATTGAGCCTCTGCTGCATGAGGTCCTGCAGTATGGCCAGTTTGAGACTTCCCAACAGAATGTTTTCCCATTCAAAAGTACCAATTTGTTAGAGGTTGAACAAGGTTTTAGACTGAGAAGAAATGAAACTAAAAAAATCCACTAACAAAAAACAAACGAACAACAGCCACAAAAAAGCTCCCAAAACCCAAAAAGAGCCCTATGAAAACAGGAAAGTAGAGAACACACTTTGAATTTTGTCTTCAGATATGTTTGGCTTGGGATTTTCAAATTCTGGCTTATAATAGAGGAAGTTAAAATCACAATGACATAATTTGCTGCTTGAAACTGAAAAGTTTGGTCTGGACGTTTTTATAAGGGAGTTCTTTTGGGGTTGTTTATTGACTTTTGTTGGTTGGTGGTCTTTTTTTTTTTTTTTTTATAATTTAAATCTGAGGGGTTTTTTTGGAGTAGAGACAATACGGAGATCCTGGAAGTTCCTTGTGTCAAGTAGGATTATATTTTTGCCTGGCTAAAAGAGGAATAGCCAGCCAAAAGAGGATGTCACCAAAATGAAGGACAAAGGGCTGTTAGCTGGCCCCACTTCCCTTGTGTGGGGAAGACATTGCTCCTTCAGGAAGGAAGGTAGAGTGGAGAAGGAGTATGTAGCTGTGCAGGGCTATTTTACCTCCGTTAGCCAGGAAATCTGCACCTGGGTGTCATAATTCAAGGACAAACTCTTCTGACTATGGTAGTCTTTAAAACAAGACTCACCTGTAGTGTTTTTCTTCGGAAAGGCTACCTGGAATCCTCTTTTTTGTAACTCCGTGTGCCAGCTAAAAACTGAGGTTTCTTGTCATACATTTGTTCTACGACAAACATGATTTTCTTTAAATCATCCATGCGATGACCTTAGGTATTCTCTATAGCAGTCATAAAGCAGAAAATAATAATCCATTTCTTATCCAACTATCTGCCTTATAGAAAATGAATGTGTCTGTAATTGGGCATGAAGTATTTCAAATTGGGCCATCAAACTGAGTGCATCTGTTGTTCTTCTTATTGTTATTCATTACTCATAAGAGCCACTGATGTTGTGTTTTCATTAATTTTTCTATTAACTTTCCCCATCAATGTGATTAAAGATTCATTAATCTGAAGCAAAGAGTAAAACAATGTGCCGACACCCTGCAAGCTAGAGATCAGATCCAAACTATCCTGCGTTATAACATTAGGCAAAAACTAATTCAGCCTTATAAAAATGAGATATCTCTGAAAACAGATATGTTAGCAAAGGATTAGCTGTTCAAACGGTCAAGTCAAACAAGTCATAATCAGGGCTATCTTTACACCTCCTCCTCATTTCACTTCTGCCGTCTGTGATTTCATAGTTCTTTAGATGGCAGTTTAACTTAGAACCAATTATCTATGTATTTAATTTGGCCATGTAATTGGCAGACACTTCCAAGTTGGGTAATTTTTATGTGCTGTGTATTTGAGGTAGCTGAAAGGTATTTTTTTTTTTTTTTTTACTCTCTCTTGTTACAGGCTTTTAAGAAATATATGAGTATTTCTGCCTCATATCTCTTTCTGGCTGCTATAATCGATGTTGCCATTAAAAGTTTGAAAAGTACTGTTTCTGGCAACGTGTAAATAGGAAAATGATGGAACTTGAAGTCAGAATGCTTTTAGACACTGTAAATGTAGACACTTAGTAAATGTAAATTTTAGAAACATACTGGTGACTCTAGTTTCGTCTGTATTACTATTTTTTATATAAAAAGCAGAGTCGTGCCTTTTTCCTTGATGTTAGCCAAGCTTTTTCACAAACTGCTAGTGACTAGTCTCCCGTTTAAGCCTTTCTGACCCAAAGGAATAAAACATTATCAGACAATAACATCTAAAAACCAAAAACATTTCTGATCTTGCCATTTGACTTTGCGTTCAGTTCATATTTAAACTTGTCTTTCTCAATATCTTCCTCACTCTCTGCCAAGCTAATTTCAATTCAGTGATCTGAGGGAAATTGGAGAAGCGTTGAATGTGCTTTGGCTGAGGGGCTTCTGGTACTGAGATCCCTACAGGAATTTGGGCAGGGATGCTAAAGAAACTTGGCCCAAAAGTTGCTAACAATGTTCTTCCTATTCTGTGTTTTGCCAAAATGTGAATGTTATTTGATTTATTTCACCCTCTACAGAGCAAGGGGTGTATTATGTGGGCTCTCTTCGTCTGAAACCCATGAAAGTGCAATACTTCTTACCATTCACTTCTCCTGGCCATACACATAATAATATCGCCCTGAAATCCCAATGGGAGGGAGAAGAAATCTTGAGTTTGGGCCATAAGGAAACCCAAAGGAAGAAAATGCCTCCAAAGGCTGTAGACCATTTAGATGTTGTATAGTACCTGTGCCCTAACTTTGAGCTTTGTTCTACCCAAATACTCTACATACGTAACGGTAACTGAAACGTTTTAGGGAACAAAAACAAATGAATAATGCTAGCCATATCTCATAACAAGTGTGCCTTTCCCTATAGCTTCCTCACTTTGCGAAGCCTGCTTCTGAAACCAGGATTTTCAAAGGGTCCTAAACTCAATGGAGTTATCTAAAGGGCACTTGTCATAACCTGCTGCTACCAGTAACGGCATGGCAAACATCATTCTCCTGTATGAATTTCCAGACAGCTCAGAGCACAAATTGATGCTATGTGGTCAGAAACTGATCAGTAAATGAGCCAGGGGGTGCCCTGGGCTCCTCTGAAACACCTGAGAATGGTGATCTCAGTCTCTGTATGGGCTGCCCTTCCTGAAAACAGGAACCTCTAGATCCTGTGATTGGTACCAGCCCATGGAAACATTTTAACAGATCACGATTCTACTGAAGACTAAATTTAATTTATTATAAGGCAAAACAAGCAAAACTTTTGGGTCTGCAAGCAGAAACAACTGAAACAAAAGCCAGCCCCGTAGCCATATTCTGCAAATTACCTTTAGTTTCACCCATCTAAAAGCTTGTGCCATCCATGTCTGTGGCAAAACAGTTATTGTTTTGGATATTGTTTTCATCAACCAGATTTGGGGAGAAGTCTCTGCCTTTTTCTTCTTGGAGAGGCCTTCAGTGTCTGTAATTCATAAAGACTGCATTTAATTCAGTCATTGAGAGGTAAGTGAGGGAACTTGTATTGTCTCCCTGTCTTGGTTCCCAGGTTAATCTTAATTTTGAGAAAAGAAGAACGCTGATGTCCTTTGGGCATGGCTTGGTAGAGCCATCTTCCGATCAGGCAATAAACAAGAATGCAGCTTTATGACTGGCTGGGCAGTAATACGTCAGTAAACAGACTGTTTTATACAGATGAATAAGTGAGATTAGTGCATGCTCCTTGCTTCTTTCTTGACAGAGGATATGTATGCTGGTGGTCAAATGACTTGAGGTAGTAGGTTCTGCAGTATAAAATTCTTTAGTGGGGCCTGATATTTAGACGTGGGAGTTCTGACATTTTGGAGGCAGACCTGTCTGGAAATCAAACCAACCAGGTTAATACAAAATAACCTCAGTGCTTCTGCTGCACGAGTCTCAGATACTTGAAGGGCTGTTATAACCAGTAGTTTTAAACCAATGTTGACTGAGATTGTATTCTCTTCAGTTTGCTGTACATTTTTAAATTGTTACTCTTGTAAGATCCTCTCCATATACACTTTAAGTGAGGTCCGGGGTTGCACTTCTATACATATATTTTCATTTCAATTATTTGAGAAAAGCATGAACCACATGTACTGGGAGTACTCAACTACAAATTTATTTAGGCTACTTGATGTAGCGAAGCACAGCAGTCTTGGAGGAAGGACGAATAGATTTATCTGAATTTACATCATACTGCTTATGGTGATGGAGAAGAATTGTCCAGAAACTCTTAATTTCACCGTAATTGAGTGCCAGAAGAAAAGATATACTGACTAGCTCTGATGAAGTGGAAATGCCAGAGAAGTTTGTTTTATATATACCTATTTATGGTTTTAGTTGATCAGAAGTATGAAGTGGGTACATTTGGCACACAAGCAGAGCACTTTACAGTAATGTGCTGCTAAACTGAAAAGAACAGGTTAAGACATAGCATTGGAGAGATGAGATGCAAACAAAATTGTTTACAGCTCAGAGGAAACAACAAACACTTAGATGATGAAAAGTGAAAGCACAGATTTTAGAAGGAAATATTGCAGTCAATAGAGATATTGGTTCCCCTGGAGACGAATCAGTAGGAGTTATCTGTATTGCCCTTCAGAGATGATGTCTTTTTAGTCTATCTTGAGGAAAATGCACTATCTGAAAATCAAATGTCCAGCTGTGACCCTTTTAACAAGCCTATTCTCTAGAAATGTGCTGTCTAAATTCTGGCTGGACCATTTAAGTCTTGCTGCTTGTTTTTCTTCAATTTCTTCTAACTACATAAATGCTACATGGTACAAGATAGCTGCGCTGGAATTTAACACACAGCTGTGCAGGGAAGGAGCCCATCTTGTGGAGCAGAGGCAGGAAGGGCAGCCCAGTCCATCGCTGGAGACACGTCAATGAGGGATGAGGAGTAGGGTGAAGCCTGAAAGCTAATGCTGACTAGAAATGGTTTCCCTTTCAGATTTAAGAGCTTTGAAGTTAGAATCCAATTGTTGGCATGCATAACTTTGTTTGGATTGATTGCTTTTCTACGTGGAGCTGCAAATGAAAAAATGCTGGGACCTGACTTACTGCTGTGCTTTGACAGACAGTGAATGAAGACCTTGAAAATGCTGCATCTTTCATGTCCACAAACTCACCTCTACTCCCCCATGCTTATCCACCCCCCTTTTAGGGTCTGAGCAATCGGACGTCTAAACAAATTTGTAATTTGTAACTGCAGCATAAATTACCTATTTCACACCAGGAGCACAGAAGGGCTCATGAATCCACAAAGATTATTTTTGTAATTTCATCAATTGAAAGCAAATTGATGAAACGGTTTGCCCAACTCATTAATTAAGTGAACTGACCCCTGAAGGTTAATGTAGAGCTTCTGAAAGTGTCAGAGCACTGAAAAAGAGAAGGCGGTATCAGAGTGGCTATGGCATGTGCAGCAACTTACTGCCTTGGTGCAGAGACAGCTGTGGGTGGGATTCAGACTTTGTTTTTCCGGCACTTCCTGAATTCCAAAATAGCCTGTGCTCCAAATCATACCCCTGGTGACAGTAAGCAGCTTCTTTCACTTATTCTCAAAAGAGCCACTGACTTGAAACCTGAGGAAACCTGATGTCCATTACAGGGTAATGCATCATTCAGTGGACATGGAAGAGAAACACTGCATGTAAAATAGTAGCTGTTAACTACATGTGGTTAGCAGGTCAACTGTGGCTTACAATGAGTCTTTCTCTTTTCAGCTGTATCATTTTTACAGTGGTGCAATTCCACTATTTGAAGACACTTGAATGATTCTTCTGAGTAAGAGAAGTAGCAAGCCAATGCCACTAATGGCATTTGCCACATACTGGATATTTCTTGATGTGCCCAACAAAATAACTATGTAGTAGATTATTTCTACTACAACTTGCAAGTTGTCTGACTCATCTGGCATAAGACAGGGATCATCTGCCATTCACCTGAGAAGTTCCTTAGCAGAAAAGACACTATCTGCTTGTTTCTCTAGTCCTGGTATCCCTAAAAATACTCCTACATCTGTCATATTGCATAAAGAAAGAGTTAAAGTGTTAACTGCTCAGATACAGCACCTGCTTAAGTAGTTGCTGGCTCAATCCAGTTTGTAGAGAGAAGGGATGGTATGGGAGCAGGGAGGTGACATTTTCTCCAGCTGTTTGAAGAATTCCTGCCATCAAGTATATAACTGAGGTCTGCAGATAGGCTTTGTAAAGTGCACTTCATGTTGATCTCTGTTTCGCTTAGGCTGATGTTCAATGCCGACAACAAGCTGTTCTGTAGTAGCTCTTGTTATTTTCCCAGACAGCACCCTTAGGACTGTGTAAATGGCAGCAACAGGAAAAAAATATTGAGAACATCATTATTCTCTAAGTGAGTTTCTGTTGTTGTTACAGAACTTGGAGAGTCTGGAGCACTGGGACTCATAAAAGTGTCTTTGATTATTAGTTCTTACGATTTCATCTTTTCTTGTTATGTTGGGAATGAGCTGGGATCCTGAATGGAACATGCACTTAAGATGATGGTATTTCCTGGAGCTTATGGAACACATACTACAGCATGATGAATTGATATAATATGTTTATCTCAAGTGTTCATGAGATAGAAATCCTCACTTATTCCACACTTAAATAAGTAAAATTAGACGTAGTTTACAAGCAAATTTAATTCCTAAGGTTCGTTGTTAGAAAAATGCCGAAGGACTGAAAAGCATGCCATCTTCTTTCTTTTTTCCTCCAAAGTTTCAAAACTAACATCCTCTTCCATGCAAAATCCAAATGTAAAAAGCACCTTTTTAATTAGTCAGCTTGCTTACCTTTCCAGATGCCACGGCTATGGTATAAGCTAGCTTGTGATGACGTACTTATTGGCTAGTATTACTGATAGCATGAATGTAACTGGTTTCAAATTTTTATTTCCTGCTTGCAAAGGATTTAGGTAAGGTTTATAATGCTGAGCACGATACCAAATTTGTTCTTGCAGACAGGTGTAATGGAGTGAATTCTGAGGGGCAAAGGAGGTGCCCTCTGTGGGGTGGGACTGGCCCTGCTCATGGGCACCCCACACTGTCCGTAATGCCTCAAGACACCAGATGACATCTGAGCTCTAACTAAAGATTCAGAGTGTAGCATGAGCCATAACTGGACTGCAACTTTCTGTACTTGTACTCCCAATCAGCAGCAAATATGAAGTAACTTCCTCATCTTTAACTTAGTGGTAGTTGAGTAGCGTCACCTTTCCTTTTCAGCATCCGAGGCTCACAGGGCTAAGGTTAGCCTTCTGGATGCCAGTAAGAAATAGGTTCACCTCATAAGAATTACCCAGGCTCTTTTTAATGCATAGAAGGAAAGATGCATCTTGAGTTTCTCCTCTACCCCTCACAGGTCTTAGAGCATCTTGCATCTGATATCCATCAGTGAACCTGCAAAAGCACATAATTAGAGATGCGGTTAAATAATTATATAAACTGTCTGAGGCAAAAGAACAGGCTTGTCAGCTTGGACAGATGCTCTTAGGCCTTACCTCCAGAAGGAGCTTTGGGCAGGCAGATCTTTCACTGCAGGCTATCTTTATGCCAAATGAGGCTCTGGGTGTGCTGCTGGCCCGCCTGTGGAGCTGTCCACAGAAAGGGGCCCAGATCTAGAGGCATGCTATCGTAGGCTAGTAATATGAACTGCCAGCTCATATTTTACTTAAAGTGGTTCTGCATGAAAAATCTTCCCTTGTAGCTTATTTAAAGCATAGTGAATCATTCTTAAAATGAAAGCTACAAATCTCCATTTGAAGAGATACTAAATGATACTTGGAGTCTATGAAGGAATTTTCCTTCTTTCCTTGTTTTTTAGATTTTCTTCAGGCTAGATAGAGCCACAAAAAGGCATATGGACAGCATGTGTGTTTACTCCTTATGTTTACTACCTTTTTTCCTCATCAGGAAGATGGAAGAATCAGTAATTCTTCTTTATCTCATTATCAACACTTTTTTATTAACTACAATTGCAGCATTAGGATTTCTCACTGCACTTCAGGAAGGGGAGAAAAAAAAGGCAGTCTGCTGTAAGTTTGGGGAAGCTGAGCTCTTTCAGCACTTACTGGGAGCCCAAGCTCCTCTTGTATTTCATCGCTATCAAGAAAGCCTGCAGTTGTCTCCTCACTTCATTGTTCTGCTGTGTAATGAAAGATGGTTAACTGCTTCCTGTTTCAAGGAGTAATATCCTTTATGCCTTTTTTCTTTGCTTTTCAAAGACTGGGTCTCATCTATTGTTATGGTTTGACTCAGCAGATAGCTGAGTTCCACACAGTTATTCACTCACCCTCCCCGCTCCCCAAATGGGACGGGGGAGAGAAGTAGAGAGAGATGCAGTAAAATGCGTGGGTTGAGATAAATGCTATTTACTAAAATAGTAAAGAGAACAAAAGAAATAACANCTTCACCATGATACATTGAGATTGTAGCTGCAGCCCAGCAAGTTGCTAACACTGAAGAAAGAGGACTGCCTCCTTTATGGCTGTGATTGTCTGCAAAGTTGTAGATGTCACTTTCAATTTTACACCAGCTGAAACTTTGGTGTTCTGTCATGCAGTTATTCCCAGAGAGAAAAACTCTATTCCCACATATGTAAATCTTGACTGGTAGTGGGAGAGGGTGGCTTTCTTTGCTGATCAGCAAATGCGAGCAAGAATGCAATCATTACTAAAGAAGGCTCAACACGTTCACTTCCAGGTGTTTTGATGGTGCTGCTTCTGTCCCCACCACGCGATTCCTGTATTTGACCACATTAGTTGTTTCTTTTAACCTGGTGACTGGTTTACTGACATAACAGTCAAATAATTACCAGGAGAATTAATCTTGGGTACTTCAACAGAAACAGAATTTAGTGTCATTTTTTTATTAAGACTAATTATGTAGTTAAATACAAAAGTAAAGCATTCCATCTATGACGGAGGCCATTATACTTTCACAGCAAGTGCTCTAAGGCCCCAGTGAGTGGATTTTAAAAGGTTTAATTGAATGTTAAAAAAAAAAAAAAAAAAAAAGGGGTGGGGGTGGGAACAGCTTCATGCTGCCAACGAGGAAGAGAACAATTCAATCTGGGAGGTAGAGAAGGCTTTGTGCAAGCAAGCTTCCTTGGTCATCTGTGAAGTAAAACTTGTGCCACACATGGGCTCTGTATACAAGGTGGCATTTCATGAGCCAAGAACAGTGCCCAAGGAGGCACATAATACATGAGGGTGAGCAACGACAGCATTCTTGAAACTAAAGTAAAAGGTTTAATGGGACCCCATCCAACAAAACTAACATAATTAGGCATATAGTTTATTTACTTAAACTAGGCTTCAACTCTGAATCAACATTTGGAAGAGTCACAGAACCACGAAGTCCCTCTGTCTCCATGTGTGATGGTAGGAATCTAGGGAGACTAGGTTGCCAGAATAGAGATTTACCCTTCCCTACATTGGTAAAAATTATAGGAAGGTAAAACTGAGATTACCTCATACCAATAAAAACTCTGAAGGATATTGCCACTTGGAGCACAGTAAAAGAAACAACATTTTTAATGTGTTTGGACACAAGTATGGAATCAAACAATCCTTTCCTTTCTGGCAGGCTCCATGCTTGTCAAATTTCTGCATCTTCATGGAAGCACCCTGAAGTTTGGATGCATTCTTCATAATTGAAAGATCCTTTACTCTGCCTTATATCGCTTGCTATGTGAGAAACACCACCAAAAGGATGACCTACAGTCACTTAGGAGTCAGGAGATTTGGGTGGTCAGGAAAGTCAAGCACTCTTGGCTTTGGTTCATAGTCTGTGCCAGAGCAAAGCTTTCTTCCTATTTTCAGTGTGATGGTGTTGTACTATATTTTGAAAACGGTGAAGAAAAGCCTAAACACTCAATCTTCATATCATCACTGACTTCATGTTTTTGTGAGGTCACTTTTGAACCAAGATACAGAAAGTCTTTCATCCCTTTTTTTTCATCACAATCCTCGCTTTGAAAGCAGAGAGAAAGGATTCAGCATCTCACCTTTTATTGAAAATAGTTAATACTGATCACCATTTTGAGATCTCTTTGGCTGTAAAACCAGGCACCCACTTCTGTGATGGATGGTGGAATACAGTGTTTTTTCTGTACAGTAATCAATGCTGAACTTGTGTTCCTTGCAGCATCACTTCTGAGAATCCCGTGGCTGCTGCAACAGCAACTCCAGATACTGTGCCAGTCTCTTAGGTAATCAGTCTCTCCCTTATATCATGTGCTGGGTTTCTTTTTAATTAGAAGAAAAAATGCTGTTTCTTACAAGCAAGAGGTTTCTGTCATTAGCACCGTGTATCTGTCTTTGGGCATTTGGTCCCAGATTAATTTAGAAGCTGAAGGAGGAAAGGTCTCATGAGCAAACCAAGATTTTTCCCCTGTCATCATGAAAGATCAGTGCTGCTCTAAAACACTTTCAGGAAGGTCCCACTTTGAAATGGCCTTTAATACTGATAATTTCTAATGGGATGCTGAAATATGACTACAGGAATTTGTGCAATGAGTTCCAAAGGTCTAATGACAGTCTAACGTTTATCTTTTTTGCTGCTAATCCCCTGTGCTGCCAGGAGATTAGTTTTCAATATGCTGAAATAAGAGCTCGTTCACCCCTTCAGGTCCTAACACTACACAATTGGAATGTGGGTTCTGCTTGTTCTTTTCCATTTGTGGATACCTTAAGCAGACCCTTACCATGTCTTTTGCTTTCTTTGCTGTTCTTCTGACACCTTCGGTCCCCTGCTATCTTTTTCATGTGGCAAATTGTCATAGATCTACCTCAGCTTGCCTCTTCCCAGTTTCCAGATTGTTTTGAAGTCTCCTGTTCACATCTGCCCTGGTTTCTGTACGGTCCTACCTTTTTATGTCAAAATCTACATCCTTACTCCCCGACCCTGCCCTGATCCAAGCAACTTGTTCGAATATGACGACCAGGTGACAGCAGCAATACATTTTACCCAGGACCAACTTTAAGTCCAAGTATTGCATCAGTGTATCTGAGAAAGGTGCTTTTTGTCCCTCAGTCATCTGACCATGCTTGTACCTTCCTGCCTCCCAGGGAATTCAAGTGGAAAGGGCCTAAGCTACAGTGGGAAATCACCTGTTTTGCATAAGATGGGCTCCAGGAACCTATGTTATGCCGTGATTACAATACTACCTATACAAGATGAACACCAATGTGCTTTGCATGCAGCTCAGATTCCTTGACGTGATCCCCATTTAGGTTTTTCCTGGAATATTGTCTTCAAACATTCCATTTTGTTTGTGCCACTTGGCATAGATTAATGATTCTGCAGCTCTGAATAATTTTATTACATGCTACTGTGTATTGATGTTAATGAGTTGTTATTTCTATACCACTGTTTGTTATCTTCCTTCAGTACAACTGGGACACAACGTATTGGTACTTGAAAAATGTCCTGCCACTTCTCACAACTTGAACTGTATTTTATTTCCATGAGTTTAGATCTTAAAGTTTTCTTGATTTATATGGTTCATCTGATGGTACATTTCCGCATCCCTAAGAGACTGCCTAGGAACCCTTTCATTTGGAAAATTTACAGATTATGAAACATTTTAGATGTTGTCCAGATTTTCCCAATGTATTTCCATCAACTCCAATGATGAAGAAATACACTCATTCTCAGAAACGGTTTTTGGAATCATTCACTAGACATATTTAGAGAAGTACACTGTTGCTGCTGTGGAAGTGTCTTGTAGGCACCTTGAAACCAAGGGAATTATCAAATAGAAATTTTTATGTGACCCGTCTATATATTTAAAACCTCTGAGAATTAACCAAGTTCTTTCACTTCAAGATTGACCTTTGCCATTCTATTCAGATGTCCTGCACTTCTGTTTGCTGCATACCATAGAATGTACTATTAGATTTTTGCTTACTCAGAAAAGAGGCTCTTAAGTCAAACATCAGTTATCTGGCACTTCTTGTCACATGTGACCCTTCTTACACTGTGAACACATTTGGTTTATTGTGGTCTGCATTTATCACAAAAGGCCTTTATTCTGCATTTATAGTGGCGTGAAGAAAGCAAATGGATCCATCTGCATATAAAATGACTTAATATCTGCAGTCAAACTAGTCTGAAACAATAGGGATCTATTATTTTCGCTGGGAGTGTGGGAATAAATAAATTCCACTGCCACTGTAATAGCTGTCTTGATTTGTTTTGTTGTTGCTTAGTGTCCTTCAGAACTACATCATTTGAACAATATTGCTGGTAAGAAATCAACGTGCTCAGACAATTACCAAAATAGGGCAGTCCTATAAGATTTGTTGTGTTGGTAGTCGTAAATAGAATGAAACACTATCCATAAATGCAACAAAACACTGTTATGAAAAGCCTGGCTAATTACGTTTCCCTGCAATTTCAGTTGATAATACTGCCTCAATAGGTATTAGACTTCAGAATGAGTAAAGCAATTTGTCCAAGGGAGATGAAGTCAACAGGAATTTACTAGGTTATGAGGTCATGTAAAGCTCACATAATTTGTTTGGCAAGGTCTGTTGTCACATGGAGTATAATCCAATCTAGAAGAGGTTTCCTTAGAAGAATGTAAATGATCTCTTTCAACTTGACAAAGTTCTTTACTTAAGAAGGTGAATCACTAGCTCAACTCAGGCCTCCAAAAATGCATTCCTACCTCTGATCCTAGAGAGCATATGAGTAGCAGGGTTTGGGTTTAGGACAGATGATCTTTTATTCTAGGTGTCTGCAGGATAACTTGAAGGAGTAGGTTTCTTCCCACATCCAAAGCAATAGGATAGCATTAGGTGCTGGGACAAGGATCAGGAACATGAGTTACGAACTGTCTCTTAGCTGCCTGCTCCTCCCAACTGGGATCTGCAAGGGACTTTTCCCCAGAACTTGGCATTTACAGCATCGAACTTCCTTCCAAATTCGGAACTTATCAAGATATACATCCTAATTCCTGACCCTTTCAAACTCACCTGCACTTGCTGTGTGCCTCCAGACTGTTTCTACCAGGCTGCTTGTCTCTGAGGAAGTGTCAGGCAGTTTCAGCTAAAATCCTGTGGTGCTTGAGAACACCACAAATTCTTTTTATTAAGGCTAATGTACTTCTGAATACAGAGCTGGAAACAGTTATGAAAGAAATTAAAAAGCAACTATTTATTAATATTCTATGACATCTCAATATTCTGTGACAGCAGCTAACAGATATTTTCCTGGTGGTGCCAGCATCCTAACTTCTTTCACTTGCGAGCCCGAAGAAACAGTTAACCTGTTAAGCTAGTCTTCTCTTAGCTACCATCTGGCTGATGCTTCGCAGAAGTCAACCCTAAACCAAATGAATATCTAGCACCTCTGGCTAATGAGAGCATAAATCTTCTGAACACTTCACCTTTTTCAAGACAACTCACTTCCCATTTCCTTTACAAATTTGTTTACTTCTTTCTTGTGTTTTCATCCAACAGCAGTATAGCTGTATTGACTTTATATTTTAGACTGATTATGATGGCTTACCTTTTCTCTTTCCTTTTCTCGGGAGTAAGATTTTCTTGTTTCTTTGTCCTAGTGTGAGTCTGTTTCTGTATATGTTGTCACAATATATATATTTTAAATGATCACATGATTTAAATGGTTGGTGAAGATTTTCAATAGGTTTGTAATGAGCTCAGGAAATGAGCAGATGCATCTTGAACATGTTGCAGGGAGAAAGATTATTCATAGTGTATAGCTGTCTGTCCTTGAGGGTGTTACTCCACTTGTGATACATCTTCCCAACACCTAGATATCATAGTCATTAGTGAGAATTGCTCTCTTTCCCAAGAAACCCTTGAAAGACCAAGGTAGGTGCGAAGTGAAATGAACAGTTTTAAGAAGATATTTTTTCTGATGCAACAGAAACCTGGTGCTTTATGCTGAAGCTGTGCATTACTGCAGGAATTAAAACATTTGTTAGCACTTGACAAGGTGTACTGCTTCAACAGTTTGAATGTATCTACTTATCCATCTAGCTGTATTTCCACTGTTTTCCAGGAGGATGTTACACTGGCTTCGCAGAGCAGCACAATTCTTTTAAAACTTACATTGCATCTCTGTGTAGCCTGCTGTGAAATGGAGGAGATGGAAACGGGAGAAAGTATGCACATAAATTTATATTCCCTTGGCCAGTTTTGGGTGCTTCTAAAATACATGATGATCACAACATATAATAGCAACTTCTTAAACAATCATTCTACTGAAATTCCATCGGATTAAAATGGGGGCTGAATTCACTGTTGTGAAGCTCATGGTTTTTTTAATTCTCTTAAAGCATGAAGCAAATTGTATACTAGAAGTTATTTTTTCATGTTTAGTGAACTTCTAATTTTGTATTTGAAATGTTTATTACATAGTTTAATTCTAAATGCAAGAGTAAGGAAATCTTCAGTGAATTACTTAAAGTTAGGACTATATAAATCAATGCAGTACTGCAGCACTTAAATAATTGCACTTGCTTATTTTCTTATGTTTGTTCTTCTTCCAGCCAAATTCTGCTTTGTGGGTTTTTTTTTTGTTCTGTTTTCAGCAATATACTTAAATGTTAATGTAGTATACTGTATTTCCTTTCTCTTTCAGAGACTTCAGATATTCGTTCTCACTCTTCTCATTTAACTTTTCAGTGTTATGCACCCCCTCATCTCTTTTTTTTTTTTTAAGTGCAGCAATTAAGACAATTTTTGAATTTAAATAGGAAAAATATCTTAGTTTCCTTCCAATGTCTGAAGTTTCAGTATAGTGCTTTTGGAGTTACAACTCTTATGTGCCTGTCTGTCAGGGACAAGTTTTGTGGAGAGTATGGTATCTTGGCTCTTCTGTGCATTGGCTTCTCAGGTTGTTTCAGCAGGAAAAAGGAACAGATGAGATTTTAAATCTGCAAATGCGAGGAATGAGAAAGTGAGGAAGGTAGATTAATTATATACACAGGAGGGATGCTATTAAGAGAACTTCTAGACTGTATATCAGAAATAGCTTCCTGTCAGAAAGAGATGTGGGTATAAAATAGGAAGGTGGTTAAAAAATATCATGATAATAGGATGTCTAGATAAAACTAAGCTTTGAGAATGTGCTTGTAAATGCCTTGGCTGGGATAATGCTCCATTGGCTTGGCTGGCTGGATTGTTACACATTTCTAGCATTTATTTAAAAGGTTTTTCACTTTGTCAACACTAAAAGCAATAGGACAGCCTGCAGTGAGGTGCCTTCCATGTGACTAAGGGTAGCAGCCTCTGAAAGTTGGAAGGGGTGGCAGAGGTTGCAAAAAGTTAAGGTGTGGCTATTGCAAAGTTCAAGCCCTCGCATGGCAGCTTCCTGCCCTCTCAGCTGCAGTGATACCACTGTTTATAGGGGTCATGCTGTAAATACAGTTATGAAACTAGACTATTTCTGGGGAGGGGAGGGAAGAAAGAAAATCTACATCTTTCTCACATCACCCTGGCTGTCTAGCTTTTAGAGCAGTGGAACAGACACACTGGCAGGGCAAAATATTGCAACAAGGGAGGTAGAAAAAGTCATTTTTTTTTCATCTGAAGTGGTAATTTGTGTAAACTAGTACCTTTAGATTTTTCATTTCTAGATATTTTATGAAAGACATTCTTTCTGCATATCAAATCTATCGATGCTTCCAGGAAATTCTGCAAACTCTAATATTTGTGAGCACCTACTGGTTGGAAAAAGTACTCTCTAGAACTTCCCTCTCCACGTATTTGGTCTCTGCCTCCCCCCAGTGAATTTTGTCACCAAGAATTTCTGGATAAAGTATCATAACTGTCTAGGCAAATGGAACATTGTGTTGAAGCAGCCGTATTATGCTGGCCTTGTTGGCTCGAGTGCTTTAATCAGGAAATTGAATTGGTACAATGCGACCTCTTGCTCAGCAATGAACATCTCTTCACAGATGCAGTGGCAGAAGCACCTAGCAGTCTGGAATATGCTCACATAATTCATTAAATAACCTTGAATTCTAATATCTTCAAATTGAAAGCATGTGCATCATCCAGACAAAAAAAGGTTACAGAAGCAAAGGTTTTGTGAATTTGTCAGTTAAGTAATAAATGTGTCAGCTGTGGCTTCAGCACTAACATTATTGCTGTCATCAGGAGGTCTTGTATGTCTTATATGCTTTAATGACTGCAAGATCCTGCAGGCTTCCCTATGCTGCAGAGTTAACAGTCTTACAGAGCACTCCTGGATCTGGAAAGGTGCTAAAACGTCAATAAATACCTGGTTCCCCTTCTGTTCAAAAACAAAAAAAGGGGGCATTTCCAGACTTGGAAATTTGATTACAGCCTGCTAATTACAAAAAAAGGGGTGGAGAACAACTCTGGAAGGTACTGTGATGAAACAGTATGGGCTGACTTTGACAGTTTGCACTTCTCTATATGCCTTCCTGCTTTCCAAAGCCACACATAATCAACTTGCACCCAAAGAAAGTCTACTAAACATCCCAACAGCTCTGCAGACTGAACAAGCATCCTAAGTAATGTAGATTTTAATGTAATTGTACTTTGCTTCCTAGCAAATGATGCTAGAAAACCTTAAGGTCCTCTCTCTGTCTCATTTGAGAGTAGAGAAGGATGGTGCATTATTTACTTGAAAGGGTGACCTCAATCTCAGGGTAAAGCATGGCCTCCTCTATCCAGCCACACTTATTTTTCTGTATGTAGGATTTCCTTTTTCCCTCTTTGTTCTTCCTTCCTGCAAGCATCTTCTTTCTTCAATGTCTTCCTGTCCTTACAATTTCATTTTGCCATACACATATTTATAGAAATACCAACTTCCAGTGAGCTTTCTGGATTTCAGAGGATCTTATTTGGCATGGTATCTGATGTTTTGTGTACCAAAAAGTTCAAGCACCTCAGGTATTTTGGATAGTTCGGTATGTTGAGATCTTCAAATATTTTTTATTATTATTTTTAATTTAAAAGGCACTATCACTCCATCTGACTTAGACAGATAATGAAGATGCATGTAATGATGTTGTCCAAGTACTGGCATCACAGTTTAGAGGCTATCTGTGAAAATCTACACTTTTTCAGGCATGCCCTTTGTCTTCTGGCACCAATTGCAGTCTCTGGAGACTTATTGAGCACCTGTACCATTTCCACCATATTCAAGCCTGTATTCAGGCCATAATAATCACAGAATTGCAGGGGTTGCAAGGGACCTCTAGATATCAGAGTCCAACCTCCCTGCTGAAGCAGGTTCCCTACAACAGATCATGCAGGTACCACTGGACACCTGTCTGTGTCCAGACAGGTCTTGAATATTTCCAGAGAAGGAGGCTCCAACACGTCTTTGAGTAGCCAGTTCCAGTGCTCAGTCACCCTCGTGTAAAAAAGTTTGTATGCATGTTTGTGTGGAACTTCCTGTGTTCCAGTTCATGGCCATTGTCCTTTGTCCTATCACTGAACAGCGCTGAAAAGAGTCTGGCCCTATCCCTTTGCGTCCCGCACTTTAGATATTTATAAACATTGATAGGATCCTCTCTCAGTCTTGTTTACTCCAGGCTGAACAGACCCAAGTCTCTCAGCCCTTCCACATACAGGAGATGCTCCAGGCCCTTTGTTATCTTTGTGGCCCTCCAATGAACTCTTTCCAGGAGATCCCTCTCTTTTTTGAACTGAGGAGCCCAGAACTGGATGCAGCACTCCAGATATGTCCTCACCAGGGCAGAGTAGAGGGGGAGGATCACCTCCTTCAACCTGCTGGCCATGCTCTTTTTAATGCATCCAGGACACCATTGGCCTTCATGGCCACCAGAGCACGCTGCCAGCTCATGGCCAACCTGTTGTCCACCAGGGCAACCAGGTCCTTCTCTGCAAAAATTGACTCCTGCAGGTCAGCTCCTAACCTGTACTGATGTGTGCAATTATTCCTCCCCAGGTGTAGGACTCTGCACTTGGCTGTGTTGAACCTCATCAGGTTCCTCTCCACTTGACTCTCCAGCCTGTCCAGGTTTTACTGAATCTCAGCACAGCCTTCTGGTGTGTCAGCCACTCCTCTCAGCTTTGTATCATCAGCAACCGTGCTGAGGGTGCACTCTATCCCTTCATCCAGGTCATTAATGGAAATGTTCAACAAGACTGGACCCACGACCGACCCCTGGGGACCAACGCTAGTTACAGGCCTCCAACAAGACTCTGCACTGCTGATCACATTCACTCATCTATCCCACACTTTCTAAGCTTTGTTACAAGGATGTTATGGGAGAGAGTGTCAAATGCCTTGCTGAAGTCAAGGTACACAACATATACTGACACCAGGCTGGTCGAGCATGATTTCTCCTTGGTTGACTACTCCTAATAACTTTCTTCTCTTCCAACTGCTTGGAAATAGTATCCAGAACAAGTTGTTTCATCATCTCTCCAGGGACAGAGGTGAGGCTGACTGGCCTGCTGCTGTTCCTTACTTTTCTTTTTTTTTGCTTCTTCTTTTTTGCCCATCTTTTTTCCACGCTCTGGCAGTGCTGCTGAATGGCAATGACACAACTGGCCAGGAAAAAGTAGAAGACATACATGTGCTCATATTTTTGGGTATGATTTTTAACTAACTTGTTTCATGTGTTTCTTGGCCTCCTCAATTTAATAAATCATTGCTGTGAGAGTGGTTGTAGGTTACTTGCGGCTCAGGCGTTTCCTACTGTTGAGTATTTTTAACCTTGGTGAAGGTTGCCCAAAGCTAACAGAAGAGTTCCTCTGGTACGTAGCAAAGAAAATCAACATAAATACAGGCTCTTGCACGCTCAGAATTAAGGCAACTCCATTTCTGTAAAATGGGTTTCCTGAGCACATGCATAATTCCGCAGTTAACACTAAACTGAAATGATTTAAAATATAAGTTAAACAAAATAGCATAATGTACTTAAAATGAAATGGGGCCAAAAGGTTTTTTGACTTAATGACACAATCTGTGTTTAACAGGAAGGCCAATCTGGGCCTTTTATCTATCTGCTTACCCCTGGCAACTGAGACGACCACCAGGCTGAACAGCCCCCAATTAGTGTGATGGCACTGCCTGGATTTTGTACCGTGACATGGCTGTGATGTGGAGCTTGTCAGCTGAAAACGCTCCACAAAACTGTTACTCTTTATCTGGGCTAAGCAATCAACTTGACAGGTGAACTAAATGTCATTAATTTTTTTTGTCATCACTGTTATGATAGAGAGTTGTAGAGTAAATTTTATGCTTGGCCTGATACATTTTTATGACAGTTTTGCAAGGTTAATTTAGGCCTGTAGCTGCAACGAATGAAGCAGCGCTAGAAATGAGCCTTCTCCTCGCTGAAGCTTCTCTTCTGCTGGGGTGTTACCTCTGCCAGTAGGTCGTCCTTGTCTCTGATGTAACACAAGTTTGACAGCTGAATCCCTGACCACAGAAAAGCTGTCTTTTGCCTGGAAAAGGCTTTAAGAACTTGGTAGAAATGGCCAATTCCTTACATGCAAAATATAAGCAAAAAATATTTGTGATAGTATTTGCTTCTTCAGTAGACTGAGTTCTGATTTCCTATTCAAGAGTAAAGTAAATATTCAGCCAATGCCAAGTATTATGGGTATATAATCTAGACATAATTGTGATGTTGCAGCACATACCAATAGTTAGAGATCTCTTTTGCTATGTCTGTGAGATGAAATCCATTATTCTCATCTCAGATCTTTTCTTCCTGCTTCATGAGTAAGATCTCAGAATTGTCTTAGATTAACCTAATCAGAATGAAGTAATTTGAATACCTCGTAAACATATTGTATCAAGAATGTGTGCACAGGCAGTAGGATAACATAGGAGCAGCCATCCGCTACTTCATCTTTGTAAAATAATAGGTTGATTACCATCAGTGACAGAGGGCTTGGTTTCCCTGTTTCGGCTGTAACCATGTTGTGTTAATCCCATTGATGGGAGCGCAGGTGATAAAGCAGAGACCCCACCAAGGAGGAGGGTGGTATATCATGCCAGGCAGCAACCCTATTCCCTTTCCCAGGTCTGAGAGTATAAGGTGAACTCAGTGCATGAGAGCCCTGACTCTGGGCTAAACACTACTTTTTACTTTTGCGCTATAGACAGGACTGAGAGCAGTGTTATTCATGTTCAGGGCTTCACAAAAACATGGCCAGCAAATATCATCCAAGCCATTTTCTCATACATAACTGCAGGAATAAATCACCAGAGTCAGACAGCGTGCTACAGCCCTTATTCAGACAGCAGAATATGGATAAATTGATTATCTGGGCACAGTAGCATTACACTGTCTTTCATTGGCATCTTTCTAAGGTGTACATACTGGCAGCTGTGGTTGAATGTTGCTCTGTGCAGCAATATATACTTTGAAATGGTTAGGGGGCAGATGCTTACCTGGTATAAATTGATGTGGCTTCATTAACTTCAGTGAGACCATGCTGATTTAGAGCCACAGAGGAGCTGGCTCTGTGAAGCAGTCAAATTTATAAATGACTGCATAATCTACTAGAAAGTCAAGTCAGGCCAACCTCTGTGCTATGACATTTCCTCTGAAACTCACTTTAATAAGGTAATATTTTCTTCCAGTTCCATAAATGCAAATCAGCTGAACTGCACTTCACATACTTTCTCGTTTAATTAGAAACTCTTGGTTCAACTATACTGCAACTGCAGGTGAAAGTGAATTATTCTAACAATTTCTCATTTTAATTATCTTGATTAGCTTTTCCTTCTATGCAATTTTATTGTATCTCGTTTCAGAAATGTCCTTTAATTTAAGACAATAAATAAACTTTTATTTAGCAAGTAGAAACTGGAGGATGTGATGCAAAGAAGATTCAACTCATTAAGCATTAATGTTACTAATACTCTTACACTAATTATTCATTAAGGTGATTGTCTTAGCAGAAAAGTATGCTTGACTTCTCTTGTGGATCATCACATTTTATTTGCTTATGGCACAAAAAAAGATGGAAATAGCAAAGCTTCACAAAGTTAAAGCTGAAATACTTCAGAGGACATAAGGCACCCGATGAATCTCACCACTAGATGTATTTAAGGACTCTCCTTTGGTTTTTAGCTGAGAAAACACCAGATTTATCCTTTCACATGCTTTTAGAGAAAGTGATGTATATTCCCGAGGATGTCATTGATGAGAGCTCTAAGAACACTGCAAGTCCTTTGGCTCTGTATTAATCACAGGTATGTTTGTATTAGTGTACTGTACAATTAGGTTGTGCATCTTACTGGGAAGTACAGGACTGAAGTTCATTGCAGTCATCATTTCCTAGGACAATGCCAGAACTACAGTGTTCTTTTGAGGTTGCTGGTGACGGGTAGCGTGCTTTACCCAGATTCTGAAGTTGTTCTAGGAGCAATTCAAGATTTGTGAGGCCATGCAGTAAGAAAACAGACGATGGGCTTCCCAACCAGCATTGAACACTTTTTTTGATGGAAAAAAAATGATGATTATGGCACAAATAAAAGCTTTATCAGTCCTCTGTGATCTGATCTGAGGATAGATTTAAACTATAGTTTTCAGCTTCCCATGAATAAGCTTGTTTAAAGGCAGTCACCACCACTCTTGGGTACATTTTAAAAGAAAATTGGATCCTCCTTAGATCATCAACTATAAAGACATTGAGATTTACCTTTAGAGAATGGTCCTGTCCTGGTGTATTAGGAGGTTGTGTAGATCCTCAGAGGCCAGAGGTGACTAAGTCCCCACTATCAGAGATGCAGATGTGGCTGTGTCCTAGATACATCCTACTGCATAGTCTTGCACTGCATACCAGCAGTTCATATGCTTTTGAGCGAATTGTCTACCCTTACCTGTTGCATGGGGAGACTAATGCATCTCACTTTCAGTTTGAGATTTCACTCTTGGAAGGATCAAGTTTTGGCAACCTTTTCTTGGCTGGGACCCATCCACAGTTTAAATAGGAGCTTTCTGAAAAATAGGGCAACAGTTAAAAGATTGTTAGTTTAAAGATTATCAGTTGCAAATAAGGCACAACATGTTTCTGTGAGAACATGTAAGTGCCTGAACAATTTGTGATGCTGAAGTGGGATGTCTGTGACAGAAGGTCTTTAAATTAAGTGTTGAGTGTCTTCATAAATGATCTCTCCCTCTGAAATGATGTGCTGTGGGTGACAAATACTTGGCCTCTGCTAAAACCTCATATCAGAACTGCTATGGAAGTGTTTATTGATTTCTTCACACTTTTATGCTGTTAGACTTCTGAAATTGAGGTTCCTGGCCCTAGGAGTACGAAGGGTGAATCAGAAGTGTACTCTCCTGCAGTGTTGTGTAAGGTCCTCTTCATGCGGTGCTGCTTACTGTATCAGGGGAAACAGCTGAAGAATGGACAAAGGCTACAATCCCCTCTTTGAATCTGTTTTTCATTCTTGTTTTGTAGCCCCGGACCTTTTAGGACTTCAAATTGGTTCCCTAAATTACAATACAAGGTCTGGATTATCTGAAAAAAGTTTTGAAACTCTAATCTGTGACAGGTGTGCACAATAGGACCTTGTCCCATTTTTGAGGCAGAGTAAAACAGTCATGACGCAGAAGGAGAATCTGACCCAATCTACCTTAGAGGAGTTCCTCTAAACTCAGCTATTCTTGAATACTAGGAGAGACTCTAGGAAGTCATTTCGATAATTAAAAAAAAAAAAAAAAAAAAAAAAAAAAAAAAACTCTCTGACTCTTTTTAAGACTGGAAAAGTGCTGATGCTCGTATAAGAAGAGTCCCTGCTCAGTAGCTGATGTCTGAGTCACTTCTAGCTTTGACTCAGCAGGACTTTGTTCATGATGCCAAAGATCCCATGCAAGTGAGAAAGCCACATTTTGAAAAATGCTTTTCATCCATGTTATGTTTTTTTGTAAAGCAAAGTGCAAATCTGATAATTAACAAAACTTAAACTGACACTAATTCAAATAGTGTAAATTAAATTTGCTTTCCATACTAAATCCCTCCCCACCTCCTATCTTGAGGATAGAATCATATTATTCTCAAGAAATCCTACTACAGATTGTGCAAACAGAGCTAATTGGAGAAAGAAGCACATTAGTCTTCTACCCTTTTCCCCATCCTCTAATTTCCAACAGCTGGAAGTGAAATAGCAGGCTACTGACTAAACTTCTCTTTGGTCCCTCTGAGACCGTTTGTTTTCAGAACTGTGGTTGGAACCAATGCATGCAAGGTTGCGGAAAATTTCAAATTTCTGACCTATGTGATTGATACCAATGACACACTGGGGCCAAGCAGTCACCTAGTTTCCCTTCTTTGAATAATGATTTACTGAGGAAAACAAGTTTTCAGTGACAATATTTTTGTGCTTAGTGGCCTATCAACACTCACTTCAACATGATGTTCATCAGACAAGTTTGAGCTAGGCTGCTAAGGATTCATGATGACAGGCTGTCTTTTTTACTTTTTTGCCCCATAAAACTTCAGACACTCAAAGAGAAGAGACTTGAGGTCACTCAGTACAAACAGAGCTGAAAAGGAGTCGAGATCTCAGAGGTATAACAATGCAAGAAATGGTGGAAATGAGAGAAACAAATGTACATTAGTGTGATCAGAAAATCATCTCTATTATTGCCATTCATTTCTTTCTCCTTTCTTGGGAATACATCAGCTTGCAGAAATGAAATCCTCTAAGGAAATGTTGGTTTCCAGTATCACAGAAGGCAGTAGAGAAGTTTCTAAGTCCTTGTAGTGGAGAGCGCTGATCCCGTTAGGAGCTGTGGAGAGGTAGCCCAAAGGCATCCATTGTAAAGACAGGTTAAATAAAGTCCTTAGCGGAAGGCAGGTTTCCCTGAGCGCAGCTTTCTGTGCAGAAGGGAAACTCCCCTGGGTAGAGGAGTAAAGGAGTTTGGTCCTCAAGTATTTGAGGAGCACTGATGCCTCACCTGTATTACATTACTGGCTTCTTGCACGAGATGGCCTGGGTCATATGTTGCCTTTGTCCCTGAATTTAAATAATAAGAGAGTTTTTAAAAATCAAGATAGTCTTGGTTTCTGTGGAAGGTGGAGAGAGCACCTGATAGCGTCGTATTTAGAGACATTAATTACTGGCTTGTATAGTTTTACCTTTTCTACTTGTCTTGCTTCTTAATCCTTTCCCCTTGGACATTGCTGCTGATCTCTTTCCTTCTTTGTCCCTTAAACCCATCATCACTGCACTGAGAAGGTGGCTGGAAAGAGCAGGTCTGGACCGTTTTTGCTCTGCAGAGCTGTCTGCAAAGCAGACTGGCAGCCCCATCTTCTCTCCTACTTTTGTCCTCCTCATGAGACTGGCTTTCGTTTAGAACCAGTTGCCTGCTGAAGGTGAGGGTAGGGCTCAGGAGAATTGCATTTTCCATGCAAATTCATTCATTGAGTGGTAGCTCTCCTCTCTTTTTTTTTTTTTTTTGTATTTGATCTGTTTTTATGATGAATTACTCCTGGAGCTTGTGAAGGATCCCACTACACCAGGAGTCTTAACAGAAACCTATTTACTGTTAAATTTCACTTAACTGCTATATTAATTTCTCAGAAATGTCTTAAGCATAGGCTTTGATGCCTTGTATTCCCTGCGGTTCCTTAAGAACCTTCTTAAGATTATTTAACACAACCTTATGGGCAGTAGGTTTTTCGATAATTCCTTTGAGGAGTACCTACCTGTGTGTCACGGGTGTGTTCAGCCCTGCCTCTGCAGGGAGAGCTGCCATGGTTGCTGGGAGCTTAGTTCTGTACTGGGGCATCTCAGCCTGTTAAGCCCGTTTTACTGAATGGAAGAAAACTTCAGCTCCAGACATACACTTGCTTTTGGGAAGTCTGTATCTGACAGGTTGGATCCATCCAGCTATAAATACTAACAGCTGTCAAATGTCAAGTTTAGAGCTGTGCTATGGAGCTGGCCAAGGCAGCAATTACTTGTATTTTAGCTAGTGCTGCAGGTTGACTGTGGATACATTAGCTTTAGTGGAGATTATTTAGAGGCTCAGTAGCTTAGAAGCAGAAATCACTTACATTCATATTGGATATTATTGCGGATTCAGGAGAGTTGGCCGTAAAAACACTCAGCTTCCTGTAACAAAAGGACTCTGAGCCAAGCAAGTAAAATGTTAATGAGACAGCAAGCACTCATTTTCATGTCTGTAGCCTTTCCCTCCAAGGTTTTGCTGCTTCATACTGAGGTTCATTAGAGTGGAAATGGTTGACTTTAAGAAAGAAACACCAGCTAAATTGCTAGGGTGTAGAATTTCCTTTCAGATCATAATTATAGGTGATCAACAGAGTGTGTAATTAGTAAGTTGGGTGAAGGATATTTCCAGAACAGTCAGCAGCAATTTCTTCCCTGCTGTTCTTTTCTCCGCTCTGTGGACCTTTTTTCTGCTTTAGTAGGTGTGGCCTTTTTAAACTCCGAAAACAAAGATATCAAAACTTGTGTTGGATAAGTGATGCTGATAATAAAAAGAAATTGTTGTGGAACATTCTGTCTTCACTGTAATAGGCCTCAGTGATTTTCTTCATGTTTCTAGCCCTTGAGTAAAGATAGTTGTCCAGAGGAAAACAGACAGGCTTGTTTCTGGCCCCCTCGATAAACCTGGTAGGCTCTCTCTGGCACCAGGATTTGTAGTTGCACAGCAAAAATGTGGGAAGCTGTCATTGTTTTCAAATATAATAGGAATGCCTAGGCTGTTTCTTGGTGCTATGAATAATTCATGGCATAATTCAATAAATCTGTCCAGCATGGCTAAAAATAGCTGGGTAAACTGAGTGCTTTTGACCTTAAGAAACAAAATCTGTCTCAAATTTAAAATAAATAAATGAAAAACCATAGGAAAATCCTGTGGAGGCAAAGATATCAGTCTACAAAGATAGGTTTGGTTTTGTATCTCAAAACGAAATAAGGCTCTTTTCTTTTGAAGAGACTTTCATCTATCTTCATTGCAGAGTTGTTTGATTAGAAGAGTGAACATTTCTCATAATTGGGATGGCTCACGGCTTTTGGATATGTCTCCCTGCCCCTTGAGTTAACAGCCACGCAGATGGGACGTGGCTTTGCTGTGTCTCTGACTAGCAGCCATCTCCTCCTCCCCTGCTGATTCCCAGTGGATGAGCACTGCAGGAACAGTGGCTGTGAAAACATCAGGGCTGGCATCCAGCAGGAGGACCTCAGCAGCAGCCTAAGCACTCCCTGTGTGCTGTGACATGGAGCATAGGGTCCTTAGCACTGCTGTCTGGGGTCAGGACTGCAGCTACATCCAGTGTGGGCCCTCTTCTGACAGCACCTGCTGCACATCTTGTGCAGGACAATGCTAGTGATCCTTCTGCTGTTAGAGGTTTCCAGCTACTAATGCACTGAGGGATTTTCCTCATTCATTTACTTTACTGACTGTATTTCAGAAGCCATGAATGGGACGGTTCCTCATGGATTTATTTTGTACCCCTAGCCTGTTTTGGCACTCTCCATATTCTGTGATGAGGCCACAGATTAATCTGGTCTTGCGCTCAGCTTGAAGCTTTCAATCTGGTGACTTACTAGGTGGTCTTACACAGTGCTTGCTATTGGTTTGGCAGTATGGGAATATCTTCCTTCAACACACAGAGCTGGGCCTATGTAGATGTTGCATTCAGTCAGCACGAGTCTGCCATCTGATCAGGATATATCCAGAGCTGCTGTTTAGCATTGTCAGGCACCCACAACAAGTTCTTGCAAACCTTGTGGTTTGTGGAAACGGAATGCCTTGGTCCTAAATCATCTGGTTTGTGTAATACACAGAAGCATGCAGCTGCCCTGGCCTTGCAGCAGGAGAGCAGGACACTCTTCTCCAGAACCAAGCACACAAGCACAGCACAACATCCTCAGAGAGGTAGCTTAAAACTGCTTATATAGGAAAATCTCACCCTTAATTATCAGGTTGCTTATGTTGTCATCTAGATGAGAGCACATTGCCTCAACAGTACTTTTTCTGTTCTAAACATGGGTAGAATTCTGGGGATTTCTGTTCAACTCAATGCCGAGTGGTAACTCATGGTAGAAAGTGAGATTGGACATGAGGACTCTAGATTTTGTGTCTTCCTATTGGTACAAATGCTAAATTAAGCTATTGCACAAGCTGAGAAGGAGGTAAAAATAAATTCTGTAATCTGATACGGCAAATGTCAGACTTCTTGCATTGGCCTTTGTATGGGCTACAGGAAAACCACTAGTACTGTCCTGCTCCTATCTGTTCCCTTCCTATCATACACTGAACACACAGTGCTCAGATCAACCACAGGTTATGAACAGGCATAATGATGGGTTTCTTCTAGTGCTTAGAAATTGCTATGAAGGGAATCAGTGTGGGCATGGCTGCCTTGCTATGCAAGGGGACTGTCCGGCTGCAAATGTGAGCATGTTGTACCCTTCAGCTGGCAGAAATGGCTAGAATTTTTCTATTAAAACATCAGTTTGATAAAACTAAATGTCATAGAAAATGTCTACTTTACTTACAAAGACATTTCTTGGGCTTTCATTGAAAAATTAGATTCAACAAAATCTGCAAGTTTAGACATGACCGGGGGGGATTGTACTTTCTGTGCATAGACACTCAGTTTTGACCTTGAAAGTTTTCAGCACACTTTAAATCTGAAGAAAACATGAATAAATGATAATTTCCTTTGGCAGGGAAAAGGTGGGGCAGGAAGGGAAGGGATATACTTTGGTCACCCACTTTATCTTCGTTCTTCTTCTGACACAAGCATTTTTTTGCAATGTAACAGATAAGTAGAGCTGTGTGCTTGCCCTGTGGGGCTTCCAAGGGAGATATTTTAAATATGTTTTTAAATAAATGGTACCTTCATTATTTATTCATAGCTAGCGTGCTAACTGAAAATGGAAAGAGCTACACCAGTTATTTCAACAAAGCCTTAGTTGTTTTCCAATACAACTCCTGTCAATAGAAAAATAGGACCCAATAATTTTGTCCACTTCAAAGCTTTACCCAAATGATCTGTTTACTGTTTAGTGAATGGTATTGTTTTTAGATATGAGTGCTTTGTTTTCCTGAGTTGTTTTTTGTTTATTTGCATTAATGGTTAACACTGCAAATTTGGGATGTGTCTGACTTAGCTGCATCAATTACATACATAGCAACTACTGATTTTTCTACGCAGCACGGGATCATGGGTTGTGTTTTCCTTGTCTTAACTCACTATGAGCCTTAGTCTCTCTGCCACTTTGAATAAATTTGTCTTCTTTTCCAGGGTGTATGTGTTTCATCTGTTTCCCTTGACCTGGAACTCCAGCACCTGACAGAGCTTGGCTGCATTTGTGATTTTTCTGGAGCTCACAGGTAAAATGTTTGTGTTCTTGAAGCAGAGACCTGAACTGCCACCTAGCATTTTCCTGAGTGTCGGAGCTGGTGGGCTAATGTGAACTAATGTTTGGTGCCACTGGATTAGCTGAAACAGATTTTGGAGGGATCTAGCACTCAGATTCAGTCTCTTGGGCCAGGAATTTCCACAGGGAGGCTTGGGTTATGCAGTCTGTGATATATAGCCAATGCTTTGAGCAGGAAATGTTTGATTATCTTGTCAGGGCCTAAAGATGAAGCTCTAGGAAGGAGCCCATGTGGATGTGGCATCATGACTTTAGTGCTAGGGACACTGGAGAGGAGAGTTTTTCTTCTGGGGTTGTCTTGGGCTCATATTGTGGCCATGGGCAAGGTGCAGCATCGCAGCCCTGAGGTCTGTTGTGCAATGAAAATTCTCCCCTCTCTGAAAGGTCCATTCCAGCATCCTCACTTCCATGCACTGAACTGTGGGGCAGCAGACAGTGACACTGGTGCCAGGAGACTTACTGCCAGGCTCAATCCCCCTTATGTTTATTGGCACCAACACTGGATGCAACTTCTAGCACATTTGCTGATTTTGTCTCCATCCCAGGACATTAAACACTTGAGAGGCCTTCTAAGAGGTGTGCCTGTGCCAACAGCTATAGTGTGATTGACCAAGTACTATTTCCTCCTTCCTTCAGAAGCCCTAAAGATTATCAGGATGCAGTGTTCTTTCCCTGATTCCATCTTATATATCAGGAGTCTCATGCTTAGGTTCCCCATGGGTGCCCACCTGGATTCATGTTAGAGCTGATCACCTGAAGCACTGTGGCTTTGTTCTGGCTTCAAGATGGCAACCTGCTGGTGCCCTGATCCTGGCTAGGTAGCATGCAGAGCTCTCTCCCCAGCTCAATGCCCAGAGGGTGGGGAGGAGGAGAGCCTTTGTGTACCATAGCAGGAGATTTGCAACTCCAGTAGAGTTGAATGTCTGCTTGGAGGGCTGATGGATTTTTAAATGGCTCTTGTGACAATGCATGCCTAGTGCAAAAGCAGTTCAGCATCTCAACCTGAAAGCATCTTCCTTGTTTAACAAAGGAGAAGTGATGTCTACTTAACTGTCTGAAGCTACCATTAGTCCTCTTGCCTCTTTTATTTCTGGTGGCACACACAAAATATGTCGCTCCCTAAAAATGAAATTGCTGCCTGTTTCTCAGAGAATTGCTGAGAGCCTCTGGAGTATCACATTGGGCTTGCAATAAGCCAGGACTGTGGACAGAATGGAGGACTGATGCCCTCTATTGTTGGGAAAAAAAAAAAAATAGATCTGCAGCACAGTCAATCATTTTTTCAGTCCTTTTTTTTTTTTTTTTTTAAATTTTTATTTTTAATTTTTTTTTCCCTTCGTTTAATTTTTACCTTTTCATGCAGTGGGCTGCCTGCAGCCTCACAGCTAACAGATGGCTGGATTCATCTGGCCACCTGAGGGTCTCTGTTGCCAAGTAAATTCTTGTCACAAGTGGTCAGCAGGGCAAGGCTGCTCATCTCTGCTGTCCTCGCCAAGGCATGAGGCAGAAAATCAGCCATGCAAATCTTTGTGCATTATATTTCCAGCATCAGTGTGTGCTGACGGAGTTCCAGATGGCTGAGGCACACGTCCTCTGGCTTGCCAGCACCTAAAGGGCAGCATTGCCACCTGCTCTGTGAAATGCAGGTTGGCTCCTGAAGTCTGGTTTCCAAAGATTACCCTGTATGCTTGATATAGTATGATAATGACCTTGTACGTTCCTCTCCCAGCAAATGTTTTGTAGTTGTTATTAGCTAGTTTCATTGTAGATGGTGACAGTTCAGATTTTTTTTCTTTTCCTCTTCTGATCTTGCAGCTTATTTGCATAAAGTTCTGTGGTAGCTTTGAAGCCTCATCTGACCTTGCTTTATTCTGAACACACAGCCATCCAGTTTGTCCGCATTGACTGATCTTGATGCATCCCGGACAATGAAATGATGGCTGTTGGGGCTATTTGGAGAAGCCTCCCTGGGCTGCTAGATGCAGAATTTATAGAATCTGTCTTTAACCTTTTGGAAATGGAGAAACGTCTCATTATCTAAAATGATAGCATTGTACACTGGAGAGTTTTGCTATTTGAACTACTTAACGAACCTCACTACTGGGTTTTTTTTTTTTTTATGTTTAAAAACCTGAAGCTGCAAGAATTGTTATTCCTGTAGGTGAGAACACTTCCACCACATGTACAGAAGAGGGCTATACCCATGTGGGTTTCAGTCTGTCATTCAAAGTGATCTGCTCTCCTGCTGCGCTGCACACACCGTCTGTTAATCACAGCTCTTTCGAAATTTCACCTGCAGAAGAATAACCTTTTGATATTGTGTGTTTCACCTGGTGGAATTGAAAGGTCTGCCCTCTACCCAAGAAGAGGCATAGATAATCGACAAGGTTATCACATGAGCTTGTTGCAGGACTGATTTGAGGAGCAGGCTGCACTCTAAGGGAGTTTCTTGGACTGTTGTTTTGGTGTAGAGCATGCTCCAAGGCAGTAGTAGTGACAGAGATCAAGTCTGCACACTGCTTGGTCAGCTTTTGATCAGAGAAAGTATCAGTAATCCCAATGGAGGATAAACCAAAGCCACAAAGAGATTTACCCAAAATCTCACAGGGTGCATAGTTCAGCATTGCAGTCAAAAGCTCATCCTTCCTCTGAAAAGCTAGTTTGTCCTCAAGTGCAGTGATGCCAGAGTGAGGTGCTCAGCTTGACATCTGCCTGCTCTGCCTTAGGCAGGCTGTGCCACACAGGACACAGCTCTCCTCCTGGGCAGCATGGGTTGGCAATGCAGCTCTGTGCCCTGCTCTGGGAAATGACAGTGAGCAGTGCAACTGCAGGCCCTTTCTTTTCCAGTTCCTTGGATTTATCCTTGGCTTGTCTCTGCACCATCTTGCTGTCCTCAAAAAGGATCATAAAAATTGTGTGAAAAACCTGTGCCTCAACAGAAAGGTGTTCAGACAGACCATGCTGATATTGCAACTGGCTTAATTTTATACATTTTTTTGCTTTATGTGCTGCAAGGATTTTTGCTTTGAGCAAATTCTCATACAGATGTTTGCTTTATTGTAGTGCTAATTCTCAAAGGAAGCTGTCAGGAGCTACAAGAATATTTTCCTTCTCCTTTAATCCACTATAAAGCCAACCCTGGAAACTGATTTGCTCCCAGACAACAATACCACTTGGGAGTGATATTTGGAAAGAGATGGGCTCCCATTGCGAAGCCATCCTGCCAGCCCTGTAACATCTGAGATGGCACAGCAGAAGGCAGTCAATACATATCAAGGTCTCCTTCACAGGCGTATAAGAATAGGTAATTGCTCATAAATTGTTGTTATGCTGCTTTGATTTCCTTGCTGAGGAGCTCTTAGCTGAGAAGGCTCACACTTAGAGTGAAAAGAAAGAGGAGTGATGTTACTTTACGCTAGGGAGTACAATCAGCCAATACTGCAGGTGGGTGGTCAAAACTGATGGGTTTTCTTACATATTCAGAGGGCATCTACTTGATGCCTGCTCCTTATAGATCCACCAGCCTCAAGCTGTCTGCTAGGCATTTTAAAGCAGATGATCGTGTTCTTTACCTTCCCAGACTATGAAATTAATAGCACAACTATTTTCAGTGTTTAAGTCTGAATGCAGCGTGTGACATATTAGAATACAAACCTCCCAGCTCTGCAGACCTGAATGTTTATCATGCTAACTCCCCCGATGTGAAATAATAGTTTGGCACCTACACTAAACTCCAGTTGTTGCGACAAGCAGGTACCGTACAGGCTCGTGTTGCATTCAATATATACACATGAGCCCCCACTACATGCAGCACTACCATATGGGTGCTGTAAGAATATGAGTGGGATTTCAGCCCATGTTATTCCTAGGAGCAGTTGGGAAAGCTGGCTCCTCTCCAGTGAGCAGATACACTTCCTCAAGAGGGTATGATCTCCCAGCAGAATGGTACTTGTTTTCTGGCATGCAAGTGGAAGTAGTGCACACTTGTGCCTCTTGAAAGATTTAAGATGTTCAGCATAAGTTATCTTGCCTTTGCCAGCAGGCTGATGAAACAGTATTGAATAACTGGCATCCATCCATATCCATTGCGATTTATGGACAGATAAATTAAGCCTTTAGGATACTTTTTCTTTCTGCCAGCCTCTGTAGTACTCAGACTTCTCCCATTCATAAGTCAGATGCCTTCTATTTGAATGCTATGTGACAGGTGTTATTCCAGTATAGGTTAAATGCTGATATAAAGGCATCCAGGGAGGCTGTATTACAGCAAATGATAAAGGCAATTGGTATGTAAGTAGTAAAGGACACTACTGGATGGCTATGAAACCTTTCACTGTGATCCTCTAAGTACTTGCTGTGGTTCGCAGTTGTCATATGTGGTCATACTGAATGGGAGTGGGAGCCACAATTCACATGCTGGCCTCTACATTAAAACATACGAGGAATCTAATGGCTTAGCAGCACAGATGGGACCATGGGGAAAGCTGTTGGAGCTTTTCTCTTGCCCTTGTATTTGTTCTGCAGCCTCGCAGACCAACAAACTGCCTTGCTCAGGTGGAAGGGTGCAGCGTTAAAATTTTTTGATGGATTTGAAAAGGATCGCCTGAATCCCTATTCTTATTGCTCGGTTGAGATGTCATTCTGAAACACATCTGAATCCCTTGATTCTTTTAGTACAACCTCACTTTCCTGTCAGTGTCTAGAGTTCTGTGTATAGGTTAGCTCTCACCCTCCCACTCTTGAAGTATACCGTCCTTTAGTCTCAACCATAAAAGTTTATCTTCCTTTTCAGAGTTGTGCATAGAAGTTCCTTTCTGCCATCCTGAATGGGCAGAAATAAGGGATTTTCCCCTGCTGTCTCTGATAAAATAAGTTTTCTCATGCAGGTGATTTGGGGGAAGATTGAAATTGTGCTGTCTAACATGGATTGTATACGTCTTGTCACTGACTGATATAACACAGGCTGCTTGATGGGGAGCAGAGCTGTCCCTGCTTCCTACGATAAAGGAATGTGTCCTGTATTTGGATCAAGGATCAAATTAGGTTATTCCTTTTGCCTTTCTCTTAATGTTACAGCATATTTCTACCCCGGCTTTGCCCCCTTCCTCACATGCTTTCACAGGTGGTTGCAGCCTTCCAAATATTTTGGGAATGCTTCACAAGAAGCAGTTGTGTACTGTGTCTGCAGAAGGCACACACTTTCACAGACACATTTTCCATAGTGGTATTTTTTTTCCAATCTGTGTCAGGATGTGGTGTGGCAGAGTATGAAAAGAGTAAGCCTTTCTGTTGAGAAGGGTAAGAGTATTGCACCATGGTTCCCCAGCTCCTTTTGTCTGGCTGCAAGGGAAAACTTCATCTTAGAATTCATGGCAAAACTCCTGTTGAATTCCACTAAGTATCTGGCGTGATAACTGTGTCATTGGAGCACCCAAGTGTGGCTGCATTATGGAGTAAGCTTTAAAGCACCCTGTAAAACGGTGAACAGAGACTGCAGAACACGATATAGGATAAATTTCCATTCCAAACATATGAAACTTTTTTCATGGGGAGCTGAGAACATCTCACACTATCATTTCAGATAGTGAATCTTTTATTTCTAGTGCTCTGTCCCAGCAAGATAAAAGTGCTACTTAAGTGTGTACATAAGAGGATTTAATTTTGTAGACATAAGCTTGAAGTTTATTTCCTCTTTGCAGAGACTCTAAAACACCATCTGCGAGGTGGTGGTGGTGGGTGGCTGCTTTTTTTTTTTTTTTAAATGAGACTTCAGAGAACTTCTGTGTGCAGAACAGGAGATGGAGCTATTTCCTAGCACTAAACCAGTGCATTCTGCAGTTTAGTTAAGCACTGGAAATTGTTGCTTGTTGTCCTTGATCCTCTTTTTGTCACCATGATTGCAGTCCTCCTCTAATCCCTCTCTGCCCCTGAAAATAGCCTCTATTTTAAGCTGAATAGCACATCAGGATGACATTTTATTCACAATCTGGGTTTGTGATTAATGGAATCAATAGCCAGCCATCCTTTGCTTATGTCACTGGTGTAAGCAGCTCTCAGAGGTGACAGCTGCTTGTTTTGAGGTGAAAGAAAGGTTATTTGTAAGGCTTAGAATCATAGAATCATAGAATGGTTCAGGTTGGAAGAGACCTTAGAGATCATCTTGTTCCAACCCCCCTGCCATGGGCAAGGACACCTCCCACTAGACCAGGTTGCCCAAAGCCCCATCCAGCCTGGCTTTGAATACTTCCAGGGAGGGGGCATCAATGACTTCTCTGGGCAACCTGTTCCAGTGTCTCACCACCCTCACAGGGAAGAATTTCCTCCTTATATCAAGTCTAAATCTACCCTCTTCCAGTTTATAATCATTACCTCTTGTTTGGCTTACAGTTGTGCATCCATTTCAGCCACCAGGCGAAAGGTGAATTTGTCTTCCAGGCTTCTACTATTTTATTTCTAGTCTCCTATTTCACAAGCTCATGTTTATTCTCAGGTATCTAAATTAAAAGCAACTATTTTCTTTTTTTGTCTTCCTAAGGAAATGTGGCCAATGGAGTAATGCTCCATGTACATGTGCGTATGTGTTTGTCAGACTATGGTAATTCACTTGTGAACTATTGGTTTATTCTAGTTGCGTTTGGTAGAGGGGCAGAGGTTTTAAAAATAATTACATTCCTGCAAATGGCACTGAAATTGACAGCTGTGTGATGGAGAAAAACCCTGTTAATGCTCTTAGACACCATCAGCATTCATACCTTACCAAACATGAGAAAATCCACTTAGAATTTCAAATCTCTTGGGATAGTCACACCATTGTTTTTGTTGCTCTTGGAATTCCTGGAGTTCTTTTTGCTTAGTCATGTACTTAAGGGGTCTTTAAAAAATGAAAGTGAAGTAAATATATTTTACTTTTATGCTATGAGTTGTAAGACTGTTCTGGGAGGAAAAAACTGCATCAGAATGGGTGGTGAGTTTGGTTTGTTTATTTGGTTTTGTTTGGTTTTTATTTACTTAGCAGATGTACCAAATACAGAAATCATGCTATCCACTTCCTGATTCTGGCAAGAAATAGAACAGGATAAAGAGAATGCTATTGCTAGACCACCTAGAATCAGGAATATGTGGCAAGTAAGAGCATCTATTAGTATACAGCTATCCAATCTCCAATATTCCTGAGAATAGATGCACAAACACTGAAAATATTTGGTAAGTTACCTCTTCCTCTTATGTCAAACCACCTGTGGGCTACCTGATCTACAAACAAGAAAGCAGCCATGGCACAGGTTTATCTTCCTTTCCCTGTGTCATCGTGGTGTACTGTAGTGCACTTATTTCTCTCTCCAGAAATGGAGATGTTGAGGCATTGAGACTGTCATTGTAGCTGTTACCCCAAGTCATGTTGCAGATAGTGTGAAGTTTGTCATTGCCTGCCCTGAGCATGCTTTTGCTCAGTAATGGAAAGACCTATAGGTTTGTAGCTTCTGAGATCTGGCCAATGGAAATGCTTCAGTTTGGCTGATTTCTCCATCTGCTAGGAAAAGTCAGCCTTGCTATTAAAGGCAGAGTCCTGCCTCCCCTCCACACAGAGATGAGCTTGGAGGTATCAGTGTATTGCA
>WBMW01001774.1:512660-545757 GCA_013396635.1 Penelope pileata
AAAAAAAAAAGGTATGTGGCAGATTGGAAAGCAAAAAATGCCCAGTAATTTAATGCAATTAATCTTTCTCCATTGTGAATGTATTATCTGGATGCTCTTTTTCCCTCTTTCTCTGTGGTCAGTAGTTCATGGCATCAGAAAATGCCGTGCTACTTTGGATGCATCTTTCTTCCTTGCCTATCAGCACTGGGCTGTGTCCCAGCCCTCAGTATTTTGCACAGTTTGACCCACTGTTGTCTGTTCAGCACCATCCTCAAATCTGTCTTCTGCCATTATGCTGGCTACCATGTTTGACAAATGCAACAAGAGTTGTTCACATCTCATCTAGTGTGATACAAAACAGTCATCATATCCTATAAACTTCAGTCCCATTAAATTAATGACCAGTCTACAAATATTAGTAGACATTTTCTTGTTCAATTTGTTGTGGAGACAAATGCAATATTTTTATATGGAGCTTGGTAATATGCAGGTTTTTTCAAAATTTCAAAATGCTGTAATAACTAGACTGATTTTTTTAATTATTTTTTTTTATCCTGAGCCCAAAAAAGTACCGTTTCAAATGTCTGATTCATATCTATTGAAAATGAATTTAACTGAAGATGCAGCACGTGCGTACAGAACAGCTGGAGAGGAAAAGCAGCCCAGGAAACAGTGCTTTGGTTTGGGCTGTGTTTAAATCTCTTAGAATTTGGGAGGTCCCTTCACTAATTTTTTCTCATCCTTATGTTGCATATTTGTATAGCAAGTTTTCTTGAGGAGGGATTGTGTCTAAATTGTCAAGAAACCCGGTTTACTTGCTGTCCTGCTCCAAAGCTCTCGATGCTACTGTGTTTCAGGTGAATGGCTGTGGAGTTGTACTTGCTTACAGGAATTCACTGTTTAAGCACACGGTGCACGGAGGTTGCTGTCCCACTCTCACATGTTACTGCAACAATGAGCATAACGTTGGACATGACTTTGCTCCCTCTACCCTCACCCCTGTTACAAACGTGGGGGACATCGCCCTGCCATTGTCACCCCCACTTGGTGCTGCCAAGCTCTCTCCAGCCTGACTGGGACAAGGCCAGTCTGGGTTGCTATGCACCGTGCAGGCTTACTGCCCTGCCTCACTGCTTGCTCCAGATTCACAGCACTTTTGACGTTTCTGTTTTCTTGCAGATGGGCTAAATGCAGCAGACTAGCTTGATGCAGCTATGGATCTTGTGTTTACCATGGGTTTGAGGGGTGGTGGTGGTTGTATTGTTTTTTTTTTTCTTTTGGCCTTGAGTTAATGAGACATTAACTTGAGATGCAGTCCTTTAAATATGTATTATTAAAAAACAAAAACAACAAAACCAACACCCCAAATCTATTTTGAGCATAGAAGCATGTACAATTTCAGCATTATTAGCTAGTTCAGTTAACCGTGGAGAATTGTTGAAGAGATGATGAATTTTTTTTCGAGTAGTTTTCTTGAAAAATCAGTGAATGTTACGTAATGAGAGCCAAAAGAGCACAAGACTTTTTTTTTCTCCATGAGAAGTATTTTCAGTCCTTGCTTCCATAAGTAAAGACGCTGACAAACACTTACTTGCTGGAAAAAATCACCAGGTATTTGAAAGTGCTCTGATGTATTCGTAACTCACTACAAGGGATGAAATCCTAACAAGTGAAATTGCATAGTAAGGAATAGCGTATGTACTTTTAGATACTTTGAGGTCGATTTTCCTATTTCCATATTTGTAAGGGGAAAGAGTGTCTTCACTAGCCAGAGTAGCTAAGACTTAATTTGCATTTGTGTTGCTGGTAGTGAAGATTTCCAACATTGCTGCCTGCTCTGCAAATGGAAGATGTTTGGTTAAGAACAGAGTTCTTATCTGCTGCTACCACACTCCCTAGGAGCAGATATACATTAGAAACAGTCTGGACTCTGATGGTAGGCACAGAAAAGGAGGAGGGGCAGGTGTTCACATGTTGTGGAAAAAGAGGACAGAAAATGCTGCCAGGTTGATTATGTCGTGGCTGAGAAGGAAGTCTTGAAAGCTGGCAGATGTGGAAACTACAAGACTTGGGTGGTTCTGTCTCAATCCAGTGCGTTTCATCCAGATCTTCCGTTTTTTGTTAGACTTCTGATCTGGCAAATACTTCATTTCTCAAGATGGCTGAACTCTATGCTATGGGTGTTGAGATGGACAGAAGGTCTACTTGTGCTAAGTAAGTAGTAGGCTCTGCTGAAAATAAGAGAGATGAAAGTTCCCCAAGAGGCGGTCTTCCCTGAGGTATATTTTCTACCTGACACATGGAGATGCCTGACTAAAGTGCAAAAGCTTGACATTTTATAAGTTGTTTATAAGTTAGGGTCTAATGTGCACAAAAGTGTGACTTACATGATGCAAAGTCCCTTGCCTCATGCTCTCAGTCTAAAGAGTTTCCCAGAGAAGCTTGGGTGTGGGTATGTTTTCTGATTCTTTGAAGCAGGAAGACTTCTGTTTATATGTGATGGTAAATCTATCACCATGGCAAACACCTAGTCTTTAATCAGGGATCTAACCACAGTCCAGTATGGAAATTATTTTGAGACATACCTTAAAAGATACTGATATGCTGAAGTCTTGAACACAAATAGGATCAAAGTCTAAAAACTTTGCAGCTGTGCAACTCAACTGAAAATGTATGAGGTTGTCCCTGACTGAAATGTACAGTTACCCTGGCTAGTGGGAGACTGAGTGGTCCTTCAAGCTTGAATGTACCTGTCCGTAGCACAGAGCAAATGTAATTTTATTGCCTTCACATCACCAAGGTCAGCAAGTCCATGCCATTAAACACTTTCACCACGTGAAAGCACTGGCACACTGTGGGCAAATTACTTTTCAGCCTTCACTTTGATAAACTGAGTAGACTATGCTTCTTAATCAGCCAAGCACTTTTGCAGGCCTCTTTTATTCTCTTTTGTGTTTCTACAGTCTTCTCTGGTATGAACACCAAACTTGGGCAAAGTAATCTAGTGCTGTGTAGAGGCTAGCCCAAGTTCTTTTTTGATTGTAAGATAGGGTAGGATACCTGAATATGGTACTGGATTTCGGTTCATATATACATGAGTCACGCTAATTGGGATAAATGGTTCTTACAACAAAAACATTTTATACAAAAATGACATTCACTAGATTCCTCAAAAACAGGTCAGTGCAAACATATAGCAAAGGAGGAGGAACAATAGAAGCTATGTACATAAAAATGGTGTAGCCAACAGGTATAGGTGTAAATTTTATTTTAAATAACCAAAATGGTAGCTGTAAGAAGTTCAGATACACGCTACAGTGGCCACTTAAAATGAGTTATGTCATTTGGGGTTGTTGTGTCTATACACAAATAAGCAATAATAAGCAATATAACTTATAATAATAAATGAAATATCTTATTTAGGGTCTGTGCATTCTGATTCTTACACTAAATGCTTTGTTATTTTAAAACCTTGTTTCAAAAGTATTTACTGTGATGTCTCATTGCTTGAAGAGCCATCAGCAGAGATTTTTACTGAATGCTTCAAATATAAGCAACAGTTTTATTGCAGTTTTTTTTCTAGAAATTGCAGTAGCTCTACAAAGCAGCACATAAACTTGAACTAACACCTATTTTCACGTCTTCTGGTACCACACTTCATATTATCTTTTCCTGAAGTGTCACAATGAAGAAAGAGGCTACTGTTTGTTTCCAGTCATTAACTCTGTATTCAAATATGGTATGCGTCTTCCAAGTCTGTCACTTGAATCAAACTACTTCCTCAGCAGATTTCTGTACTACTTCCACCTACACAGAAATTAAATTAGGCTCTGCTTCCTCTTGTTAATTACACTTCCTCTCCTTTTCAAATGAACTGTCTTATGCTTATTATCGCATCTGAGTTCCTACACCCTAAACTTTTTATAAAGTCTGTTTTATAATTGTCTCATTTGTAAGTAAAATAGCTGTTCATAGAGGTAGCAGTATTCCCTGGCTGATAGCTACCTTCATGGTTTTTCCTGCTACTTGTCACAGCCACAAATATTTCATTAGTGGCTTCCCCTCTCCCTCCCAATTATACAGAAACTGTCAGTCATGCAGCAAATGAATGCTGCAGGAAATCCACACTGTGTTCAACACTATAATTTCCTCATCTAAATCCTTTACTCTTTTTTTCTTTAAAAAAAAAAACAAACATACTAAAAACAAATCCAAATCATCACCACTCGACTACCCCATCCCTGATAACAAAAAAAGTAAAACCACACTGCTACCTCATGTTCTCAAGCCTGTTTTATTCTTCAACTAGACTGAGAGGGCTTTTCACCGTAGGGCGATTTTCTGCTTGCTGCTATGGCTTAATCCAAGCAGCATTCACAGAGAGAGCTTTTGTAGCTGTAAGACTTAGAGGCAGCTGAAAGCCCACAAAAAAGGCCCTGAGAGGATGCAGAAGAGACCATGCACACCCTTTGTTTTGGCATATACTGAGCAATAGCAAGGAGAGGCTTTGCAGAATGCAAAGGCTGTTTAGCATCTAAGCTGGAGGCAACTAGCTCAGGAGAGAGTCTTCTGAGGTTTCCCATTGAATCAAAGATGAACCAACCCAGGGGAGGAGACTCCTGCATTCATCTCTGCCCTATTCTTCCATTAAGTGTCAGCCATGTAAGTGACTCCATGCTCTTCCTGCTCTACCTGCAGATGCAGAGGAAAACACTTCAAAATTTGTCCTGCAGAAGAGTAACTTTCAGGCTGTAAATTCTTATGTTTCCTCGCTTTCTTGTGTTGACCTATTGCTAAAGACACAGCCAACCCCTAATTATATGTGAAGAAACAAAACATAACTGCTGTAGTGATGACCACAGCTGAATCCTGGTTTGTCTTGAAGAACTTGCACTCTCACCAGATGTTTCTCTGTCACAACTATTCTCACTGGAATTATCCTAATAGCAGATTGACTGTCTCATTAAGCTGTTAATTAGTACATACTTATATTGAAAGGACACTAGTGTTGCTTTCTGTATTTTCCCATGTTCTTAAGGCTTGAATGAAAATTTTAATACTTTTTCTATAAAAAGATCTTTAATTAGGTTACAGTGAGAGTGCTAATTAGTAAAGATTTAAAAGCAAGTTCTGAGGTGTTGCTTGCACTATTGTTGTCCTCAAGTCACACACTCAAAGTAGGTGGTTATAATCACACATCTGCATCATGTGAGAGCTGTGGAGCAGATGATGTACTGGCATTTGAGCTGAAGCTCATTTCCTTTTTGTGATTCCTGATATGCCTTTGCTAACAGTATGAGATGAAATCTGTTCCCTCAGTCTGTTTCTTGCAGCTGAAGACAATGTGTTTCCACCTGAGAGCTTATCCTTGTGGAGAGGCAGCTAATGTTTTGTCTCAGTACTGTTCATTAACTAAGCCCGATCCCCAGACATCTGAAGTCTAACTGTGCTCTGGGAAACAGTGTACTCCAGATCCTGGCCAAGGATGGAAAAGGGTAAAGGCCTGATTGTGATTATGTTCATCACGCCAAAATATTGCACCATTCCACCCACCAGCCCCCCAAAATGTGTCAGACAAGAAGTGAAGACTTTTTTGTAGTGGGACTGCCTAGGTGTGTACAAATGCCAAATGGATACTATGAGTAGCATTCATATGCAGAATAATGTCTCATCTCTGGTTTATCTTGTAGTGCTGTTTCAAGCTTGCCTTTTGCCTAATGTTTCAGCCCAAATAGAATCATAGAATCATTAATCATCCACCTACCACCAAGATTGCCCATTAAACCACTAAACTATGTCCCTTTGTACCACATCTCCACGTTTCTTGAACGTCTCCAGGAATGATGACTCTACCACCTCACTAGTCGCCTGTTCCAATGCATTACAACTCTTTTGGAGAAGTTGTTTTTCCTAATATCCAACCTGAACCTCCCCTTTAGCTTAAAATAGTCTTCAAAAACCAGCTTTTAATTGGATAGTAACTTATGCTGAAGCTGTTACATAGAAGTTAAAATGTGTGTATTATTTTTAAGTCTGTACTCAATAGTCAGCCGAAATCACCTACGGCTAATTGCTCTCCTTGCTCTTTCTACCAAATTTATTGTGTGCTAATCACAGTAGCATTGCTCTGTCTAGTGATTTTTATGCTGGAAAAAAGTAATTGGAAACTGATATCACACACTTCTGCTTGCTTTTTGTTTTAGGGGGCTTTTTTCCCTTCAAAAATGACACTGCTTCTCACAGTAACTTGGATTGACTTTTTGTGATGTTCTTTGCGCTCTTCCTTTTCTGCCTCTTTCCATTTGGGTTGGACTTGATGATCTCTCGAGGTCCCTTCCAACCCCTACAATTCTGTGATTCTGTGATTTGGTAGCACACAAATCAAAGCCAGAGGAAGGAGTGTGGTAAAATAAATTCTGCTGAAAAAAACAGTGTGATTAGTGTGCGGGATGCTTTCCTGTCAGCATGGAGTGAGAAACAAACTTGTTAGCAGAGAGCTCAGGCGTTCAGACCATCCGCCTGCTATCTAGCTTGGGTATTTATAGGCAGATGTGGATAAATGTTGCCTTCCAAAAATGAACAATGATTCAGCTTCCGTTTATAACTTCCAGGTTATAACTCTCAACTAAAACAAGAAAACTTGTCACTGAAATCAAGTAGTTCACATTATTTAACTGAATTAGCAGAATTTGTAATAACTAACAATGAAATATTATCTGTCAAAATCAGTAAAGTAAGCAAATTAGTTTCAGTGCTTGATTTGTTAAATCACTGCACTAATACTGCAGAATAATCAATCCTTGCTGTCCATTGGGCATAAATCTCACTAGGGAGTCCTACTGCAATCAGTCAAAGCTTTAATTGTAATCTAGTGAAGGATTTGCTCCCATATTCAAAGGAGCTAGCATGATCTTGTCAGGATCAGATATCTTAAGTTACATTACAGCCTCAAAAAAAAAAAAATCCAATATAAGTAACTATAAAAACATCTAAAGAAATTTACTAGCATAATAGAAACACTCACTCGACATTTGTTCAACTGCAAACTGAAAAAGGCCTGCAGACCGTGACATGTTATTTATACTACCGTGTACTATAGACAATGTTCTTACTGACTTTTACAAGCAGAGCGGTTAAGAATACTGTAGTTTGGAACAGTCAGACAGACAACCTCAAATCTTGATAGAGAGCATCTATCTATTAAATATGAGAAAATCAAAGCCAATTTTAAAAAAAAAGTTAAATTTTTTAAATTAGCATGCTACCTAAGTGTTTTCATCACAGTAGTTGGTTTGTTTCAGTTTGTACAATAAGTTTTAATTTTCCTTTGGTTTTAAAAAATAAATAAATCTAGGCATTTGGTAAGTCTTGTATTCATGGCAAATCAGGATGTTTCTTTTTTCCTTCTCAGACCTTCACACTGGAAATGATGATACTATCTTACATCGTCTAAAATGACAAGTGTCTGTTAGAAATAATGAAACACTTTTACCATGACCTGTAGGACAACACAAAAGAAGATACCAATGCATACAACTTTCAATAAGAGGTTCAAATACTTCTCCTTATATCTGATGTGAAACTACAGATCTAATGTTGAGAGTCTGCATAGTAAGTATTATTAGTGTTTGTGGGGAGGGTTTGTATGAAATTAACGCTCGTATTAGAGAGTCTTATGCAATAACTCTAGCTATTAATTAGATGCAAGTTAAGTAAGCAGTGGTTGGAAGCATCTGGCAGTGTGCTGAGAACTGATTGGTCACGTGTTGAACACGTAGCAATGCTATGTACTACAGACTTCAATGCAATGCTTTGTACCATGGACTTAGCCATAGGTAAGTCTCATCCATGTTACCCTTTTTGATGAGTAAAATTCTACCACTTTCAAAAGCAAGTAGAGCTGATTGTAGATCCATTTTATGCAGGCATGAGCCTTCAATGGAGTTATTGCTGCTTCAGCTGGGGGTTATAGCTGAGACAATCTTAACAAAGCCTGAGATCTCCAAATTCAGTAAAATGAGAGACTTGATTCATCACAGATGTACCCCGTCCTCCTGAGCAATCATTTCTAATTTTGAAAATTGGGTGTAAAGTATGTAACAGAAGAACTCTGTTACGAGAGTGTTCTGCACACACTCGCTCACAAGCATAATCCCAGAGCAGTGCTGGGCTGCTGAATCAGAGCAGCGAGCAGAATGAGAAACACTTCTTCCAGTTTCCTTCCAAATACCACGTGTAAGAAGTCTTAGAGGGGGGAAAAACAGCTGCAACAGAATGTTTACAATATCTTTGTCAGACACGTTGCTTTTGTACTGTATGTATTCTGATTTTAAAATTACGTAAAATGCCTGTGAGACAACACTGTTTACTGTTGGACATAAGGAATTTGGTAAAGTCTAGGTATTTTTGTCATGTATCTGACAGCTCAAGACAAAGAGGTGAGAAGTGACTTCTAGACATCAGTTCCAATAGACTAGGGACAGAGCGAACATTACTTGATTTCTAGTTTCCTAATAATTTGTTGTAAGACAATTATGTCTGAACATGTTTATATTACTTCTAGTAAGGGACTGGAATAATTTCTTTTTGGAATTTAAAAAAAACCCAAATATTAGTTTTGCCTGGAAAGTTCACTCAAAGTCATACTGAGCAAATGTGCCACTGTGATCAGCTGGAGCAAAGTGTTATATGGATTTTGGCCTTTCGAAATATTCAGTTGCAGGACTATGCTGTGGGAGCTTAGTTTCTGGAAAACTAGTTTTCGTCTAGTTTTCCAGAAATTTTGAATTTATGGATAACTTCAGAGATTCTTGGTAGAAGTGGGTGACTTTTGATAAGGATTTTCTGATATCTAACCTTAATTGCCCCATCTCCTCTCCAATATTGACTTCAAATTCACGTTGCTTCTAGTGCGACCCTGATGCTCTGTCAGATAAGGATGAGGTGTGAACTCAGATTAAATGAGTGACAAGCCCTAAGAGGAACAGATCCCTCTGTGGCTGGACTCAGTGTTGGTACTCAAGTAGGTATACTGTACCCTTTATTTTCGATGTGCCTGCATATGCTTACCAAAAAATACATCTCGATGTGCCTGACTAACTTTGAAAGTGATTGATAGATAATTTAGGAGGGAAGCAGTGGAGGAAGGAGGACAGTCCTTCAATTGGCATAAAACTGCATTAACTCATTCGTCATAACTCATTGATTTCACTACCATGGCATCAATTCCTCCAACTGAGCGTTGCAGCTTTTTGTAAAGAGATTACACTGGCTTTAGTGAAACTGTGATGATTGACGCCTGCTCAAAATCTGCCCTCTGCAACAACGTATGCTTTATCATACTGTACACACAGGAACCTGTTTGAAATCGAGCTGCTGCTATACACCTGATATGTAGAAAAGTGAGAAGCAGCAGGCAAACCATAACCCGACATCTCGGTACGAAACCTCTTTTCTTTATCCATACATGTTTTCTCAGATTGCACAGCTCTGCATCGACTCAGCAGTCTTTTCCACAAAACGTCAACCAGATTTTCTCCTTTCCTTGCAATCAATAATAGTCATGGATGATTAGAATAATTGATTATATCAGTCAGTCCAGTGTGCAGGCAGGAGTCGAAGGTGTTGTACTGAGGCTGTGTGACTGGATTTTATAGGTGTGGAGGATTTAGAAGATCTCATTCAACGCCGGCTCACTCAGTACAGCCCAACTTTTCATTTCATACTGTTAAACGAGGCCTGAATTAACGGTAATGAGTAAACTGTTCTCGGTTTACTAATTGCACCATTGTATGCCTGGAACCAGGCAGCCATGAAGTAGGACTGTATCTGTCCTTCACCAGTATTCATGCCTTGGACATACAGATTTTGATTTCAGTGGCAGTTAATCACGTCCTAAGACAAATTGTTTAAACATACTTACTGCATATGATAATTAGACATAAATCTTCCTGTTGCAAAGCTACTGCAAAGGCTTTGACCTTGTGTAGTTGTGGTGTACTCTTGGTTGGAAATGTGATTTTAAAGGAAGAATATTTAATATAGGAGCCAACTACACGCTCCTATATAAGCTAACTATTGTAGCAATAGGGCTACAATACTTTCTACATCTATATTATTCTACTATTTGGAAAAGTGAAAAGAAACCATGTGGCTATTGAATTACTGATGTCTTTCAGAGGGTGTCTTAGTTTCTAACAGAAGTTACTTCTCTCACAGTGTCTGGTATGAAGCTGTGTTTTTTGTTCCCAGAAGAGAAACAACTGATAACACCTGGCAGTGTTGAACACAGCCAAGGACACATTTTCTTCCTCAGTGAAGCAGTTAGAAGGCATAAGGAGCTGTGAATTGGGAGGGGACAGGACCAGGGCAGCTAACCCAAACTGACCAAAGAGCTATTCCATACCACATCACATCATGTGACTTTTACGGAAGAGAAATCGTTCTCTTGCTCGGAGGGAGGGGCTGCTGGCCGGTTGGGTATCGGTTGTTGGTCCCTTGCTTTGGGTATTATTTCTTGTTTCTTATCTTATATATATATATGTACTGGTATTTCTTTTATTCTCTCTGCTGTCTTAGTAAATAGCTTTTATCTCAACCCACGAGTTCTACCGTATTTATTCCTTAATTCTCTCCCCCATCCCACTTGGGAGGGGGGAGGGTGAGCGAACAACTGTGGGGGACTTAGCTGTCTGCTAGGTCAAACCGGGACAGAGGGTCTAGGATTACTGAATGTGTTTGCTGCTATCTGATTCTATCTGATTGCTTGGATAAATTACTGAATGTGTTTGCTGCTATCTGATTGCTTGGATAATATGGATTTGTGGTCAATAATCTCTTTTTCCAAGTGTAAGTAATGATGCTAAGCAAATGATATACATAATGTTCTGTCAAAACTGATTTCTCCATTGTAGTATTTTTTCCAATGTAATCAGTAATTGTTTGCAAGTACAGCATTGCACTGACATCTCATCTTACCTCTTTTCAATTGCTTGTTCAAGAGAAATTAGTAATAAGCTGTATTCATTATTTTTCAACACGTTTACAAAAACTCTCAGGATACTTATTCTGAAAATTCCTTAGGCCTTCCTTTGTACTTTGGAAGTTGTCAGAAACATCTCTGTTATGCAAAAAGCAACATAAAATTGCTCATAAACCAAAGGCAAGTGCCACTTTCTTCGCAGAATAAGCCTTATCCTGACACTGTTTGCATAACTACATCCTATCTGACTTACCAGTGATACAAAGTTGAACACAAGATAAAGGTAAAATCTGGAGTCACTGAAGAAGTAGATTCCTCTGTGGCTTTCAGATCTAAGTGAAATTCTCCAGTAGAATGGAGAAACTTTAATTGCTTGGATCTGTTGTTTGACTGCTCAAATACAGAAGTAATTCCCTAGCATTCGTGAAAAACCAAGCAGAGCCATTTTTACCAGGTCTCTCAACCGTGCACATAGGCAAGCACAGTTGATATTCTTCAGATAATCTCCTTTCTTGTGGTAAGAGAGAGAGAGGAACAAGTCTGGAAAAAAGTTGAAGGAAACAGAGCTTGAGATATCAACTGAAGTCCTCACTCCCCATAAGGTCCCTATTATGCTGCCTTACTGAGACTGTATTTATGATCCTGATGGATTCATACACACATGTACATCATCTGTTGAGCCTTATAAAACTTCCTCATCAAACAACCTCAGCAACAAATACTTATACTAGTTAAAACTTCAGTAGAGAGAAATACATGCATTTTGCTGAAGAGAGAATGAGCATTTGTTCAGGCCAGGGCTGTAGTTATTTGTTTTATCAACTTTCAGTGATAAAAGGCTGTATGAAAGCTAAATGCAGATGATCTCTTTTTAGAAAAACTTAGACATCTTTTTTATTCTGTAGCAGTTGTATTCTCTTCCACAGTGAGATGTAATCACCATACATTTACATATTTCATGTAATCAGGACAAGTGGAGGTGCATGCTAAAAGCAGGATGTTATGGTCTGAGTGTATAGCCTCATCTTGGTACAATGCAACTACAAAGCCAACTGCAAAAATGTACAAAAAGTTTAGCCTGTGGACTCTTGTTTATTCATTTGTATTTGAATCTGTAGAAGTGTTTTATATATATCACAATCCTAGAAACATTGAGTTTGGAAAAAAAGCAGAAGTATGTAATTTAATTCCTCTGTGCAGAAAAAATTGCAGACATTGACATTCATCAACACTTGCTGAATGTTTCTGAAGACCAAACAGTGGATGTGAGGACAGCCAGGCGGTGGGTGGTGTGGTTCAGCAGTGGTGACAGCAACAGTGGGTCACCTTTGCTGGTGCAGATTTTTACGAGCATGGCATGCAGGCTCTTGTTCATTATTGGTGCAAATGCACAGTAAATGGTGGTGATTATATTGAAAAATAGGGTTTTGAAGCCGAGAATTTGCCTTATCAAATAGTGTTGTTGTGCACTTTGTAGCTGTTGTAGTTTCTATGGAAATAAATAGGAGGCATTATTTTCGGAGCAACCTACACAGGTAAGTGTATCGGGTCTGAGGAATCTATGATCTGTTTCCTTCTGATGGCTAGGTTTTCTGTGCTTTGAAAATGCACTGTTCAGGAGGCAAGGGGAAAAACGATTATACATATATATGGTCTATATTTTATAAATATGTACATACTTATAAAGAAAATAGATAAAACTATTTCATAGAATGAAAACATTTGCAAAGGTCAACGGAGTTCAAAGTCTCTCATTAGGCTTGAGCATCGCATCCTGTTCTGAAGTCTACAATGTACACCTTGACATTCAGGTAAACACATCTGGTCTGGATAAGAGGAAGATAGATTTAGTCAGTGAACCAATAAATTTAATTTTAAGTAGCATATTCCTCTGTTTCTTTTCTTTTGCTGTCAGCAGGAATGCTCCATCTCTTCAGCTTTGGTGTCTTTGAGCAAGACTCAACTTCACCACCTGCTCCTTCCTGCTTATTTCATGGGTAGGACCATGCCAGGGCCCTCCATGCTCACTGTGTGAATATACATCAGCTATCTGAATCTGCACTCCCAGTCCCCACACAGAAACAGCTCAGCTTATCACCATTTCCAGCACAACTTCATCTGTTGCTTGATTTACTGCAGCTATAAAATAGCAATTTTCTTCTATTTCTGGGAGGCATGAAAAAGAGGCATCGTTATAATTTTAAGTCACCAGAAGTTATTCACATCAGCGTTATACTATGTTTTTCCCTTTCCCCATTTATTCGTTTGTCAAAGCAGAATGCTTCCCAATGTAGGAAGAGCCGGTGGAGCAAAGCAGTGTGCTACATCACTGACTTCCAGTAACTACAAGCAAGGAGTTTATTGGCTCACTTTATGAATTCTCTCATGAACAGTGGAATTATGGAAGTAGCATCCTACAGACTCTCCCAAAGCTCTCTGACTTGCAGTGTCAATCAGGCAGGCAGAAGTTCAGACTGAGGGTTTTCCTGTGGTTAAGGTATGTGAGGCTGCCCTAAGGATTCTCTGCTGACGGATGAGGTACTCTCTCATGATCCAATAATTTCCTTGACTGCAGATTCCTTTTCAATCTGCCTGTTTGTTTTCATGAAAAAATCAGTATGGTTGAGGTATCCTCCTCAGTCAAATGTGCTTGAATTTTGTTAAGATTTTAAAGTTAGTAGTCAAAGATGAGACAGGCGAACTAAACAGACAAGATCCTTTCTCTGGATGAGTGCTTTGCTTATCCGTGAATTAGCAGCTTTCATTTGTGCTTGCTGTGCTTAATGTCACAGGATGTGTGATGCCATGTGGAAGCTGTGAGGGTAACAGGGAGCTACTGCCACTGGCGGCAATGCTCGTGAGGAAGATCTTCATTACATAAATATAGTAAAAGGGTGTTTTAAAAAAGACTTCAAAAATCGAAGATATTACAGAGATGAGAATTGGCCAAAACTTTCTGACCAATTAATATATGGTTGGAAAGTGTGTCCTAAGTGGAGAGGAAAAAAAGTTTCGTCAGGTGGGGTGGGGAATCCCAAAAGAAATCTGAGTTTTCTAGAACAGGAAAGAAGTTTTCATTGAATTAACTGAAATGATATGGTTTAAATGAAACACTTCAGTTAGTTCGTACACAAGCTTGTCTATTAAATCTCTCTTCCTTCAGTACAGTTCAGTGTCAGTTCAGCATTTTCTAATGAGAAAATAATTTATTAGAAAATGTTGGCCAGTTCTGATCTTTTTAGTACTTTCAACCAGGCTAAGAGGATATTGGTTTTTGGGTTTTTTTTGAGAAGTGTGATCCAAACTTCTTTTCATGAACGTGTGTTGTTTTATGTTGGCATGAAGGAAGGATGGAAGTTATTAAACCTGGTCGTCTTAAATGAATTGAGGTGGGCATGATCAAAATGCCTTCACATCCTTGTTTTGGAAAGAGGTGTTTTCTGTTTATCACCACTTTCTATTGTTTCCACAGGAAGAGAATGCTTTTCTTTAAACTCAAAAAGAGCAGCCCTACTTCATTGTTATGAAATACTGAATCTGCCTGCTTTGTTTTGAACTTGTTTTTTCAATTTGCTTTTTTCCACTTGCTAGTGTGTCTTCCTTATGAGAAGGATGTATACTGAGAACTGTGAGTTAAGGAGTTGTTTTGATTCTTATCTAGCATAAATGGATTTTTCTTGAAAATTAAATGTTAAGTGAAGAGCAAAAGCAGGACAGTCATTTCTAATAGTTAATAACACTAATTGCAAACCATGGTTCAATTAGTGTTTTGTTAGGAAAAAAAGAAATCCAGAAAACACTGACCCACGGGGAACAGCAGGTACTCATTAGAACTTTTAAACTGAACATTAATAATATCATTGTGTGTTTGGAAACTATGGCAACAGTAAGGAGTGGCAATAAAGATACTTTTCAGATGTTTAAATATATTAATTAAATTTTTTTTGCCATATCTACTCTTCATTCCTGTGGCAGATCACTCCCCCTTAAACCATGTATATGGCATGTGGATATGAAAGGGAAAACATGCCATAGGACAACTGGTAAAAAAGACGAAGAAGCCAAGGTGAGACTCTTTTTTCCTCCAACTTTCAGTTCAAGCTAACCCTAACTTCTTTATACATTTTTTGGACCCTCTTGCTATTTTGCTCTTCAAAAACAATGCATTATCTAGATAATACTAGAACAAGTTGAGTGCAGTGTCAGAAGATATCACCCCCAGTAATCAGACTACCTTTTAAAGTAAAAACTATTTCTGTATGCTCCCCTTTCCCGCAGTTTGAATGCTACTCTTAAAGGATGAGAGAAAAAAGAGAAATGATTGCTTTTCCTTGGTGTAACCTCTTCGGTGAAATTGAGGACTACACTATGATTCCAGGGAGAAAAAGTTAAAAAAAACATGAAGAAATACATGTGACAAACAGATCTGTGGCAAAGTGCTAAAGCTGTTGATTATACAAAATAATTCCAATGAGAAGATATTCACTACCGTCAGGTGACTTTCAGGATATCTTCCTGGCTAGCAGTTCTTCAAATAATGGAATTATAAAGCAAGCTAACTTTTGGATTGCGTACAGTTGATTTAGGTAGCAGCGGGCAGTCTCGCAGCTTCATGTTAAAAATCAGTCATTCTGTTTTACTTCTGAAACCTTACAAGCTCGCTCCATGAGTGGGAAAGGGGTGCCTTCAGTAGAATGAAGGCCTTTGAAGGCCTCTGTGCACAAAGTGGGAGAATGAACTCCGCTCAAGGGCCAGAGGTAGCAGATGAGAAAGCCAGGCCAGGGAATAGGAGAGGTAATTTCTTCCTCTGTTTTAGTGAATAAGCAGCAATCCTCCAAGAGTAAAGTCTCGGAATGCAGCACTTAGGCATCAAAAATTTCAAACTGCCAAGTAATACTTGTATTGAGTTAGACTTTGAATTGCAAGGATATGTTTGGGGCTGGTGAGGGGGCTTCATTAAGCTAACAGATATGCCTCCTGTGCCTTTTTACCTACTCTTCCTCCCTCACTCTAATTAGTACAACATAAATTATAATCAAGTAAAGTCTAAGGGTTGCAGGTGTTTAGACCTGAATGCAAGAGTATTGCAGAGCATGGTATCCATCATTGCCTGACTGTATGACATTTCTTGCTTTCACACATTCCGTATCAATTATTTCTGTTTTCCGCCAACCAAAAGCAATTTGTCAAGTGTATGTCTAACCCAAATAGCAGTTCTAGCCTTCAAATGAGTATCTGTTTCAGGTTCCACAGCTGTGAACCTACTTCGTTAACACCATTCCTTGTGGTAACACGTTTTCCTGTCTCCCCAGCTGGATGGTGCAGCTGTACAAGGGATGGAAGCAATGGGAAACGTTCTGCTACCATTCACCCAAAGGAAAATATTTGGAGAACAGATATCTCTATCTATCGTAACTCAGAGAAGGAAAAATGTTTTTGCTTAAGTGGATGTGGCTGTCTTCTCCTTTCTAGGAGGTAGACGAACAGAGAAGGTTGTTGTTAATTCCTTTTTTACTGCTAAAGTATTGAAAATTGTATTGGAGGATGGACCTTTTGGTAACAAGCTAAAATGACACTTCTGAGGCAAAAACTAATTCTCCATTGAGCTGCAGAAGAAGGTAACATCATAGAAACATTTTTACTGCATTACATAGTGAAACATGTTGCGTGCAGTTAAAGATGCTGTTTTAGTTGTCAGTCTTGTATCTAGCTAAATAACCATTTAGCCTAACTGCTGCTCTTTTCTTCATATTCTTTTGAACATCCTACAGTGCCACTTCCACTAATTCATTTTCTCTTCTTCTAAATTACATGAGAAATCTTAAGTTCTTACTGAGGCTTCCATGCAAGTATATCAACAGACTCTGCTCTCATCTGGTGCGGCTAAAAGCCCCTACTGTGACAGTGGCTCCCTTTTCTTATTTTTTAAGTTTTACTTGAGTGATACATGTCAGTCCAGTTCATTTTCACAACAGCTAAGCACATTGATAGATGTGCTACCCCAATTACACTACTGTTAACATTTCTGTTTTCTTTTGATGAGTTTGTTCTGAAATACCTAGTTATCTGATAAAAAGTATTTAGACATTAGCCATGTAAGTGTTTCCCTAGGCTGCTCTTAGGGACTTCAAACACTGACAGTTCCACAGGAAGTCTGCAAACTGCTAAAATATTTGATATCAACTGCATGCTGCTCTGAGACTTGATTCATCCAGACAGAAAGTTCATATTCAAGAGAAAACTGTTGTATCAGTGATTGGCATGACAACTGGGTTTGTAAATGCAGCTCAAGGTAGATCCAACAATGCCAAGAGTACATCTGAATGAAGGGTTTGTTGATATGATCATTTGTTTTGTGAGGTGGATGCCATTAGCCACAAAGCTGCATAATGTTGTGAGTATTGAGTTTGGAGACGAGATAGCTTTGCAATTAATTATAAGCCACATGACAAAATAATCAGAACCCTGAATCCATAGGAAAAAGACCTATGCATCAGCCTTTCTGATGATTTGAGAGTAATTAAGAATTTGGAAATCATTTCACTGCTTCATAGTAGGGAACCTGTCTTCTAAACCAAGTCTTGTCTCCACCTTCTGTGCATTTTGTTTCTCCTGGAGCAATTCTTTGAACTTAGGACAGAGACTTCTTGTGCTTGTGGCTGAAAAAATATAGAATGCAAAAGAGGCCATGAGACACCATTGGCTGTATCCTTGCTAACAGAGGTGCAAATGCATTTGTTGACAGGTGCCTGAGGAAAAAAATAGATAGGACCTATAGGGATGCCTTCATCATGTTTTTATTTTTCCCTTCCCTGGGCAGTGCTAACCCATGTGCTGAGGAGGCATTGCCTCCTTCCTGAGCTGTCTCTCAGCACAGATATTTGACAGGAGCTGCTCCATCTAAGCTGGACGATAGCCAACCAGATTGGTAGTGAAAGAAGTCTCTGGTCCTATTGCATCTTGTCAGTGTTAAACCACCCAGTTCTAGCGTTCAGAGATTGGACTTACTAGACTCTCTTTTTCTCCTTTTAAAGTGTCCTGTCAAATTCTGCTGTGTCCTCAGCTGATGTAAGTTACTATTGTTCCTCTGATGACAATACACTACCATAGCTTTTCCCAGCTGGGGATTTGTCACTGGCTGTTGAAACTAAAGATGAAGGAGAAATAAAATATTCATTGCAAGAAACTGGAAAATACTTCTAATTTGCTGCTTCTGATTCTTGCTGTTTAACTGCCTTTGGCTTCATGGTGGCTGGCATAATCGTGTCAGAAAATGGGTGTGCAGAGAACTGGGAAACATCAATATTGTTTGGATGCCTGAGAGGCGTATCACTATGTGAGTGTTTTATAGAGGGTTATGTGCAAATGAGATAGATTGAAAGGGAGTTTCGAGCAAGGGGGCAGGAAAAGAAAAATAGTTGCTCAGATTCCTACTAATAGCCAGGTTTGTTGCTGCTGGAGAGGATTATGCTCCCCCAGGATGATAGCACTATTTTTTACCAAAGAGATCAAAAGACATCTGTTAGACTGGCCATTACAATGAGAACTGAAGAAAATACAAAAACCTACTGTACATTTTCTCCGACTGACTGAACTGGAGTTTGTCCCTGTAGCCATAATGAAAGCCTTGAAAGGAAGGCTAATTACAGCTACAGCTTCAGCTCTCTCAGTTCAGAAGTGTTTCCGGAGTGCCAACCTGTCGAGAGACCGGGCTTCTGAGAACAAACGAGACAAGCTCATAGAGTTTGCAGGTAAGTTCTAACTTTATTGCGTTTCGGCAGTACAATATATATCCCTTTGAAGTGTAAGCATTGGCGATCACGCGTGAAAGCATTTACCTAATTGGCTGTGTTGCCTCAAGCAGTTCCGTGATTGGTGATCACGCGCAGAGCACGCGCATGTTCTGATTGGCTTGCAGTGCTATATCTCCCAAGCGATAAGTAGTCCCCGTCTACCCCCCTGAATCTCTGAACTCTAGTTGACTTCTCAACCTTCACACAGTTTCTCCTCTAAGCCGCGCCTGCGCTGTCCCTATCCCAACACCAACCAGCCACTTTTGGTAAGCTAAGCCGTACACTGACTTGAAGAATCATGTCCATGCCACTGCACTCCATCAATGTTTGCAGAAGAGCTCCTGATGATGACAAGCTGGGTGAGTTCATGTGGTGGCACAGCTTGCAGCAGCATGGCTCTCATGCAGGAATTTGGTGGCACAGAAATAGAGGTGGTGGCAAGCACTGATGCTTGGAAGAGCAGCATTCCTGGTCTCTGAGCTCTCAAGAAGAGCACTGAGGGCAAAGGTTGGTACCTCTCACTTATAAGTGGAGAATTCATTTTAAAGGAAGATGAGAGAAAAGCCAGATATAAGACGGGAAGTGTTCAGGAATCCAAAGGAAATCTTTCCTCTCTCTATGTGTCAGAAATCGGCAGGATTAATCCAGGCCTTTCCCAGATCAATGCACGGCTGCCATGTGTTTCTGCTGCACAGACACTTTGGCCAGCGATGAGTCAATGCCGAAGGGTGCAGCGCTGCAGCTCACTGAGAGGGCTGGGTGAATGTGGTAGGGAGGGAAGGGGATGAAATCTCCTTCCCTGGTGGTGGGAATATTGTCTATGTTGCTCTTGGCAGATGGTTCCTGAATTTCTTTTTCCACCTCTAATGAATGTGGAAAAATATTTGTCCTTTTCTCAGTAGAGCTACATCTAAAATATCAAAAAGTATTTTCATGTCTCTCCTCAGTTGTCCCTGCTCTGAAATAAATAGCCTGAATTCTTTGACAGTTCCTTATAGGGTATTTTTTCCAGATGTCTTAAAAATTTTCGTTGCTGTATCTCAGACTCCCTTTAATTGGACTGTATCCTTCCCAAATTATACTTTGTATATGCTAGCTGAGGCCTTATTGATAAAACAGAATTGCTTCACCTTGCAGACAGTAATCCCACTACATTCCCATATGGACTTTAAAAACAGATTTTAGTCTCATTTTCAGCTTGTGATTGACAATGACTCCTTAGTTCCTTTCTGCAGTATCCCCATACAGTGCTTGAACAGCTGATTATCCCTACCTTTGTGTAGATCTTTACATTTCTCTTACTGAATTACATCCCTTTTCTTACCATAGACAAATTCTTCTGTTTTCAAGATAGCTCTCAATTCTCTTCCCGTTCTTTGATATGCTTGCCACCCCTCTAACTTGCTGAATTTGCAGATTAAATGAGCACTTCTTGCTCATCTTCTCCAAACCATTAATGTAAATCTGTCTAGCCTCAGGCCCAGAGCAGACCCCCGCAGAATCCCCTTGATATACCTGACTAGTCTGAATGTCAGCCATTGATAGGTACATCCTAAATGCAGTTCACCACTCATTTATGCACCTGACTGGTAGTGCTATCTGTTAGCTCTTATCTGGTAATTTTACAGGCATACGGAGAGAGCAGTAATAGTTCCCCTGAGTTGCCATGTGACTAAATGGAGCATTTGCAGTCTCCTGTTGTAAGACAGATTTGTCATTTTTCTGCATTTCTTGTTTCCCTTCTCTGCTGCTGCCCCAGTGTAAATTCAATATTTCCTTGAATACGAATGGCCAAAATTACACTCAGTAAGCCAGATGTCTCAGGATGCTGTTTAATCTTTCCCTTTCAACTGGAAATACCTTTCCAGTTACATCAGGGATCATATTTATCTTGTTCCATGGTAAATCCAATCACTGGTTCATAGTTTTCTGTGATTGATAACAGGTGGTTCTTCTCTAGTTTTCTCCTAGGAATCATTTGTTTTCTAAGCTGTAACTCTCCTTCCCTGATCTTAGAAAGAGGGGGTTAAAATAATTTATTTATGTGATTCAATTTTCACAGTAGCATCCCACAGAGTGGATTGTAATGGTTAGTGAGAATAATGGTCTGAGTGCTCCTAGACTTAATTTTTGCTATATTCTTTCTCCTCCATTTGAGGACACTGTAAACACAGAAAACTAAAAGAGATGAGTGAGACGTTGGTATTGCATGAAAAAAACTAAGCGATAATGGGAACAACTTTAAATGCCCAAGTGATATCTTTAAATTTTGTTGGAGTAGCAAGCATGACTGAAATTTTATATCCTGCAGCTAAATTAAATATTCCCTAGTTTATTAATGGTAGTTTATTAGAATGAACTGATTTAGGTTGTCAGCATATGTATCACAGGTTTAATGCTGTGACCTTCTTAAGATATGATTTAAATGACTCAAGTTATTCTCTCTGGCTCTAGTCATAGCGCTAACTTGTTTTAGACAGGTTGCTTACTAATGGCACAGGACTTTCTCCTGCCAGCAGTGTCACTAGTCCTCCCACGCTCATCAGGATGAACTACAACATGGTAATTCCTTCCCATAGCTCAGTCTAGGTTGTGTGGAAGCGTGCTGTGGCTTGGATTTGTCCAGTCTGAGTGTCTGCACTTGTGTGTAGTTTTTATATTGGATCAGGCTCTCTGTTAAGGTTTTGTTTTTTTTTTTTTTCCCCAAGACTTTTGCATGTCCTCCCTTTTTCGAACAATTTATTGTTCACTTATTTATTCAAACAAATCTTGGAAGGTCTCTACTTTTTCAAGATTATTTTTTTTCCCAGATCCTTAAATCTTTTTCATTGGCAATTCAGAACCTGGCGTAACAGACTTACAGCTGTTTTTATTAATTGTTTTCCCATACAAGTTGCCAGCAAGCACCCAGAAGTCCTCCATAGACTCTAATTACCAAACTACTCAATGAGGATGCAACATACTGCAAATCTGGCCTTTCACGAAACGTGACCATGATTATGTCTATCTAATTGAAGACAAGATTTTCATTTTATACTTATTACTAAAGTAATGGAATAGGAGCTCTGAGAAGTATTTTTCTCTCCTGAGCTATGTTTGAACAGATTAGTGAAGCCTCCATCTGGAACACCAGACACTTCCATTTTGTATGCAATAACTAATCAATATGATTGCTGCATTATTGAACACTGTTTTCTTAGAAGAGGCACAACCTGGTCAACCAAAAACCAGAGAGCCTGACTCTGCCATCAGCTTACTGTGTGATACTGAGCCAGATCATTTAAACTCCCTGTGTTTAAGCTTGTTCATATGTAAAATAGGAATAATAAAGCTTTTGAGCCAGTGGATAGTGCTTTGAAATCTACAAATGAAACACAGTTATGGAAATAAAATTGGCTGCTCTTAGTTTCTGATGTTTAAAGAGTTACAAACAAAGGGACATGAAAAAGATATGGAGCTCATATATTTACATGAGATAGTACAAGTTAAATGAGGAAAAAAGTCTATTGACTGGAAATGAAACTCACAGTAATGATATTAGTTTTTCAGAAGATTAAATTGCGGGATTAAGTTTGGCCGTTTAAGAATTAAATTACCTTTTATTGTTAGCCTTGTTCAATGATATAATTTAGGGCCTAGCTCTCTCTTCATTTCTTACTCATTGCCTTCTACAGATATGTGCATGGAAGAGCTGTTCTCTTCAACATGAAAGCATGGCTTTTTCCCTCTCTGATGTTTGTTCTGTACTCTTGTAACGCTTGTACTGCTCCCTGAGTCATTTACCTGCACTTCCCAGTACAGCTCCTCAGAGCTGTTGTCGAAAATTCCGAAGTGCTTCCAAAGAGATTAGAGGAGATGTTGGAGGGATTTAAGACTTTGGGGGTGAAGTAGTCTGGGAAGAACAGTGCAGGAACTTACAGCAGGAGATTCTGTCCCTCTGTGCTTTGCCCATCCCACAGACTCTGAAATGATATTTATCCTGTTCCTTTCCTTGGCTGATGCGGACACTTCCATGATTTTCTGGAACCTTTTTCATTATATCTTCAATAAGAATTTTACTAGTTCGCAATTTGTGATGACTTTCCCCAAGATTTTTACCAGGATCATTCTTGGTATCTCTGTGGGAACTGCTTCACTTCCCCTAAATCCCACGAGCATGCAGGAATGAGCCTTTATTTCAGCTGACCTGCCTTTCTGGCCAGCTTTTGGCATAGTGTGCAGGACCACTTCCCATTGTAGGAAGCTGTGAACTCCAAGGAAGGAGTTAAGCTGTCAGAACTGGAGGAGTAGTGCTGGATATCCATTTTGCCAGAAACGCAGTGGTTGCCACACGTCGCTTGCTGCTTTGTATGGATGCTATGAATGTGTTTTGCCTGATTATTTTTTCTACCAGAGTTAGCGGCATATTTAACCATTCTGTTAGTTTTACGGTTCTTTTCTCCCAAGAAAATGAATAAGTTCACAGAGGAAAAAGAAGTGTGGCAAGAAGTAAGAGAGTTCGTGGTTTTAGAAATGATGGTAAATATATTTAAGTCTATATTCTGCTTTGAGCTTGAAGTGTATAGAGATAAATCCTTCAGTCCCTGTTCTGCCCTGAAAATAATTAGAATGTGTTTTACATCCATAAAATAAGGAAAGATATGTGGTTTATGTTTTGATAATCCTGTATCTTGAGAATTAGTGACATGCTTTTTGTTATATACACTGAAGAGCATCTTGTCACAGCTACTTGGTGGAGTACGATAATCTTGTAAATTTTTACCAATACCAATAACTTGGCAAATAGCTTTTACTCTCCTTAAGAAGTGCTTGATGGGTCCAAATAAAATTGCCAAGCATTTTTCTGGGACTGAAGAGGAAGGATGAAAAGAACAAGCAAAATGACATTCATGAATTTACTGGGACTTTGTCCAAAAAGGAGTCCTGGATTTTCTAGTCTGAGAGGGGAAAATAGTTACAGAAACCCTAACAGGAAACAGGTCTTTGCAAAAAGACAGGTGTTTCCAAAATACACTGACATTTTAAAAGAAGAGTAAATAAGGCTTTTTATCATTGCAATGTACAGGGATGCTCCGAAAGTAATGCCTCCTATTTATTATGGTGGCCCATAGTATTGGAAGCAGATATTGGTGTTATGGCAGCAGAGGTTGAACCTTCCCCCCAACATTCCATTCCATGTTGTTGCCATGCAACAGATGGCAGCAGAGGGGCAGTCTGACACAGTGGCACCTTATGTGGAAGTGCAGATGAAGCAAAGGGGTGGAACTGAATTCCTCCATGTGGAAAAAATGGCACCCACTGACATTCATCAATGCTTGCTGAACGTTTATGGAGACCAAACAGTGGATGTGAGCACAGTGAGGGGTGGGTGATGCATTTCAGCAGTGGTGACAGTGACAGTGGCCACTTCCATTGGTGCAGAAGTTTATGAGCGCGGCATACTGGCTCTTGCTCGTTGCTGGCAAAAATGCATAGCTAATGGTAGTGATTATTTTGAAAAATAGTGTTTTGTAGCCAAGAATTTGCTCTATCAAATAGTGTTATGGTGCTCTGTGTTCTAGTTTCCATAGAAATAAATAGGAGGCATTACTTTCATGGCAACCTACATATTTTGCAATCATCACTAGAAAGGTGGCTGTAGTACAGACAGTGACTGCATTTTGCTAGATGAGCTGAGGAACATCACACACTCAGAAAATAGGAAACTAGGGAAAAAGGGTAAAATGCAAGAGTTTATTTTTTGACTTGCATACGCTCTGAAATTTACCAAGAGCAATCAAAACAGCATGACGTTTACCTAGTGAACCCCAATGGCAGACAAATTTAAGGAGTAAAACTCGCAGTGTACAGCTGGCCTCTGTGTAACTTTCCAGAAAGACGGGAGTACCACTAACAGAGCAGTTGCTGTGCAGTAATACCTCTTAAGGTAAGCAGTCATCAGTGAGGCCCTGTAATCTCCCTCCGCCCCTGCTGTTCTTCCACTTGGCAGCGCTCTGCCAATCACCCACACAGTGACTCACCCAGAGAGCCCTTTCTACTATATACTTAGGAAAAGGTTAGAAACATTAAGCTGTTTCTTTCCTGTTCTCCCTCTCACCACCCCTCTTCCTAAAATCACTCATAGCTTTTTGGCATGGCTCTCTTCGTTTTCCCCTAGGAAACTTCTTCCTATAAATAGCTTAGAAAGTTTCTCTTTGAAGGAATGAAATGGCTGGCACTGCTAGAATTCAAGACCCACCATTTTCCCCTCGTTTTTAGCAAACTGATCCTTTAGTAATCATGAAAATTGGTATTTAAGTTAAAGTTCCTTCTGGCTCTAATAATTGATGGCCATGGCCTGATGTTTTTGTTATGAAACTGCTAAATCCTTGTCTTAATTTTTAATGGAGTGTGGTGAAGAATATAAGACTACACTAATGAAATGTGACTCCCCCTAGGCAGCGGAGGATTGTCTTTTTTTTTTTTCCTATAGTATGCACATAAATATTACTGGGCAAAATCCTTTTGCCTCAAAAAATCTCTCAATGTAACAAGTAATTCAGATACTTCAATCAGATTCCTACAGAGTTCCAGTGCTGTTAGACCGTAAAGAGTTAATATTGAACAAACAACCTGATAATATAGAGACGGTGAAAATGAGAAATGGTGATTTTCTCCCTTTAGGCATTCAGCTGCTCCTCTGTGAGTCCAACTCTAGTAGGTCTTGGGATTGGAATGAAATAGGGATTAGTTGCTTATTCCTGGTTCCCTTGTCCTTATTTATTGACTTTTACATCTATGCAATAGTTCCTGTGAAAATGATTCAGCTGGATTTGTATCCAATTGCTTGTTTTGTTGTTTCCTGAATAATGATTTTGTATTTACTTTCAAATGAAACATTGAACAAAATGACAGGGTAGGAAAAGAGACAAAAAGGAGATTTATATAGAATTAAAGCTTCTTATGAGTGAGTGCTATAAACTTTTCTCTTACCAGCATGATGGGCATCTCCTAAGACCCCAGCACTCATATAAATTCTTTTAAGAAAGGGAAGTAACATGGAGATACAAAGGAAGGGAGAGTCATTTCCAGAAATGACCCTTGATGTCAAACCTTGTTCCAGGAACGCTTATTACTGGATAATGGATCTGTGGGATATTAATAGGAGATGCCTATATGCAGTTTTGCAGGCAACAACAAGTCTAAATCCACTTCTGTTCTGAAGGAGCATTCGTAAAATGAAAGGAAATCAGTATGTTGTGCAGAAAAATGGTTTGACTCCAGGAACAGTTTGACCCAGACACTTTAAGCATCTCTTTTGTTTGCAGTGACATTACAGATCAAAGAATGTGCTGCGACACATTTTTCTTCATTTACTTTAATGAAACATCTAAAAACATACACAGATAAATAGCTTGTTAGGCAGAAGTTGGCTTGCTTGGCTTAAAAAAAAAAAAAAAAAAAAAAGAATAAACTGAGTTTTAAGTTGTGGCTGGAGCATGACCCTGTTGGTACTTCACAGATTGTGGGCGCAGATAGCAGCTCGCTAGCTTCAAGAACCTGCAGTACAGCCTGGCTTTTCAGCCACAGAGCTCCTGGCAAGGTGTTGTATACACAGCCTTTATGGATCAGCATTGTCCCCTGGCAATAGAATCTTCCCTTTCACTGGTGTATAAGCTTGGAGCCCTTTGCTTTTTGCAGCTCTGGTGACTTGGGCACCTGCCTCCTCTGCTCAGCCCCAGAACAGCTTTGGTTTTCCTTCTCTTTGGGAGTGTCTTAGTTTCTAACTGCAACTTTCTCTCTTTGTGTCTGCTACAAAGCTGTGTTTTGGTTCTAGAAGAAAAACAAGGCTGATAACACCTGGCAGCGCTGAATAGAACCAAGGACATTTGCATGTCTCTGCCAGGAGAGTGAAGAGGCTGGAGAGGAGCGCAGGGAGCTGGGAGGGGACAAGAACAGGGCAGCTGACCCAAATTGAACACAGGGATATTCCATACCATATGACATCATGTAATATAAGGAAGGGAAGTGAGCTGGGAGGGCCCGTTTGCTTGGCGATTGGCTGAGCATCGGTCGCGGTCGGTGAGGGATTGCTTTGTACAATCACTTGTTTTGTATATAATTATCATTACTGTTATTTTATTCTATTTTCCTTTTTCCGTTAGTAAATAGTTTTTATCTCAACCCATGATTTCTACCTTTTTTCTCAGTTCTCTCCCCTATCCCAGCTGGGAGGAGGGGGGGGGTGAGCGAAAGGCTGTGTGGGGTTTCCAGGCCTGCCGGCTCAAACCACAACAGGGAGTTTCTGTTTACCTTCACTTTGTGCTGTTCTCTGCTGCTTTCTCCAGTCTGCCATCTCCATGGTTATGGTAAATGAAACATAGATCTTTGGGAAGCTCCCGAGGAAAAGCAAGGCTTTTACTCTCTGCGTGGACAACTTTCTTTGCAAGTCCCGTGTACTTTAATATACTGTGATACAAGGAAAGGAACAATAGCCAACGGGGTAACTTTAATAAGGGCAAAAATAACAAAGCAAGTCATCGTTTCATCAAGGACTGCACAAATTAAAATTTAAATCAGCATAAATAACACAAATTAGCACAAACTCCACAAGTTATATCAGTAGTATTCATTAGTATTCGTTACTTAGCGTGGCCCAGCTGTGCCCCAAGGCCCAGAAGTGCTACACACTCAAGGCTGTGTGCATCTCTATTTACTGCCCACAGACCTTGCAGGGAATGATAATCTGCTGGCTTGTTTGATAAGCACTGACTGCCAGGACAGTGCTTATGAGCTAGGCGCTTCAGATGAGTTTCTCTTCATGCATGGGCTGACAGGGCTCTGTGCTGCCCAATGGGTGGTAGGTAGGTAATTACCTGGGTAGGTAATTGGTAGGCAGTCAGAAGGTTTTCTTTCAAGATGGCAGAGTGGGCATGGCTACATATCACCAGCTATGTCACCGTGCTGTTGGCTAGGACTGGAAATGCTGTCCTCCCTACTGTGGCAGGTGGGCTTTTGCTATGCCATTTCAGCAAAGCAATACCTGCTTGCAGGGTGCCTTATGGTGGTGGCTGAGGTGACGTATAGGATCCTGCAGCTTAGCCAGAAGAAGAAGGAATTGGGAGCAAGGCTCTCACCAGATGCTCATCATCAGCCTGAGCTAAAAAATATCTCCAGAAGTCTCCTTAATCAGGTCTTGTCAATCTCTTTTGGGTGGTAGCAAGTACCTGGGGATGACAGGGAACAGGGAAGAGGTACAGATCTGCTGACCAGATCAGCTAGCTAGTATCTTTCTGAATAGGGTGTCTGCTGCAGCCCATAATGATTGTCTTGGCCTGCATTTATATGCGTAACAGCAAATGACAGTTGTATAAGGCCCTGAATGCTTTTTCCATTTTGAAATAATAAAAGAACAACCTCCATTAATAACCCCAGCTCATAAAAAGCTACAGAGGTAGTAATGCATGCTTATTTTCACCAAATAATAAGACCTGGAGGCAGCAAAATCATCACAAGCAAATCTGGGCTGACAATCCACTAAATCAACGCCATTTGACAGGGCAGAGATGATTTAGACTAAGATATTGACCAAGTTCAGCTGCGCGATGTGTTCTATAGAACAGGGAGCAGCAAGGAGGAAAAAGGTTTTAAAATGAGCTAAATGGAATGGAGTGATCTCCTCCGAAGCTCTTTATTGTAATGTGAATTATAATTGGATTCAGGTAGGTTTCAAAATTCACCAAACAACTGATGCTTGTTGCTTTGCATATAACATGCTTGAGGGTAACACTATATCATCTGTAAGTGTTATGAGATGAGAAATGAAGAAATAAATGAAATGGCAGCTTCATGCTATTTTTTTCACTAGACTACTGGCCCTTCTGCAATCCTACTGTTTCCAGTATGCTGATAAGACTTTCAAGAAAGTAAAGGACTTCTAAAGGAGAAATCACCTTTTTTTTTTTTTTTTTCTCCATTAAAATGCTTATCTGGAAATTGTTTTTGTATTTGCTCTTCACTAACACAGAATGTTGGATGCTCCGAAAGTAACGCCTCCTATTGATTTCCATGGAAACTGGAACAGTTACTAAGAGCACAATAACACTATTTGATAGAACAAATTAACAGCTCCAAAATACTATTTTGCAACACAATCACCACCATTATCTGTGTGTTTTTGTCAATGATGGATGAGTCTGCATGCTGTTCTTGTAACAATCTGCACCAGTGGAGGTGACCCACTGTTGCCACTGCAGAAACGTGCCACCACTGCCTTGCTGTGCTCACATCCACTGTTTGGGCTCCATAAACGTTCAGCAAGCATTGGTGAGTGTCAGTGGGTGCCACTTTGTCCACGTGGAGGAATTCAGTGACATGCCTTGCTTCATTCGCCCTTCCACATCAGATGCCATTGTGTCAGGCTGCCCCTCTGCTGCCATCTGTCACACAGCAACAAAACATAATGGAATATTGGTGGGAAGGTTCAACCTCTGCTGCCATACCGCCAACATCTACCTCTGATGTCGTAGGCCAACATAATGAAATAGGAGACATTATTTCAGAGCAGCCCTCGTATTTTGAGGTATAAATCATGCTGCTCTGGGTGCCATGTTTTAATTTTAAACAAATGCACAGCTAATTTAGTGGCCCAGACTAACAAGTCTGAGGCTATGATGTTCCCTATTTATTTATAGCTTATAGAGGCAGTGCAGGGCTTGGCAGCTTGCTCTGCAGGGTTCCCTCTGCTGCTTTGCCAGTGTTTCCCACAAGCACCAAGGTAGGAGGTACCTTCAGGAGCAGAAGGATGGTGTGGTATCAGAGCATGTTTAGTCAGCATGAAAGCTAGACACTGCTCCACAGGGCCTTTGTCTCAAGTAACTGTTTCTTCTTCTCTTCTGAAATCTAAACCAGTAATATGAGCACATTGCCTCAGTTTTAATCAGCTGATTAAAGCCCAGTTGTCACCGTAAATTTTCTAGAAGAAAAAATTTGGTTATGGAAATATGCAGGTTTGAGTAAATTGCATTTGTCTGGCAGTTCCTGAGCTCAACAAGCTGTATATTTTCACCTGAGAGCAACTTTCCAGGAGCTGAATCCCAGCTTGCTCTCAACAGACATTTCTTTTGTTTCTTTTTAAGTGTTCTCTTAACACTTACTTTCCCTCTTCTTTCACACTAATTGTGCCTGGATATCAGGCTTCTGAGCATAATGGCGAGAGCTCTAGCTTGCTGTGGTTGTTTTTCTGAATATTGGAGTGTATGAATTTGTCTGTGCGCTGCAGAGCTACTTTGGGAATTAGTCCGAGTATCTCTGGACTTGGGTTCTGAGGTAAATGTGTTTACCCATATTTGAATGGAGCCTTGTGACCACAAGGGAAGTTTCAATCCAAATGAGAGCTGGGAGCTGAGGTCTTGACTATTCTTTCATGCAATCTTAGTTCCCTATGGCTATGCTGGCCTTTGGAGAATCTCCTGCTATTTTACAGAAATTCTCTTTTTGTTATAACACTGGAGTTTCAGTCTGCCAAAATGATAGTATAATATTTTCTGCAATATGTGGAAAGGTGGTAATGTGTTTCCCTTTCAGTTTCTCTGCATCTTTGCTAGTCGTTGCATTTATCTGGATGAACGCAAACAACCGAACGTAGGTAGTCACAAATGCTCCTTTCAGTATGGTGTAACAAAGATGGATTTGCCACAGAGGGAAATAGTGCTTTCCTGTTCCTAAACTTTTACGCCTTTTTCCTACTTCTTAATTGTTATACTCCTTTCCTCCACCTCATTTTTTGAAATGTGCAGTAGGCTTCTTCTCATTTACAGCTACCTTTCTGAACTCATAGCCACAGACAGCATCTCTTCTGCTTCTTATTCTCTCATGTTCTAGACTTCAGAAGAACCAGCAGACTGACAGCACCTCTTCTTTGGAAAGGGTATAACATCTTGTGGTTTGCAGGTTGCTCCTCCAGCGCTGTTTGTTTCCCCTCAGTGTGAAAAGCCAAGGTCTGTGGTGTGTTTTTTCTTTTTTCTTCTTAACGTTGAGTGTTTGAGAGTTCTTGAATATGAAATAAACTCGTGCTATTGTATGTTTCCTAATTCTAAGGTCTAGTCCATTGAAAAAACTTATACTTTGGCAAGGATAGTCTAGTCCTTTGAAAAGGGAAGAACTCTTACAAGCATATCAAACAGTGATAAAAACTTACACTTTGGCAAAGAGATGCCGTTATAAATGTGGAGAAATGAGATTCTAGTTAACTGAGATCAAATATTTTCATCATGGAGGGTGGCTAATGTCAATCCTTGTACTTCTCTGCAGTGGATACGAGCTTCGACTTTAAACAGGTAACTTACTCCCAAATGTGTGCAACCAGACCTTGTACCTCAACACTCAAAAGCTTACAGAAAAAATGGAAAGGATTACAAGGGAAGGATTAAATAGAGAAGCTTTAAGAATGATTTCTTGCTCGTGCAGCCATGAAGGATCTCATGAGCTCAAGTTCCTTAGCTTATAAAAAAAAAAAAAGAAAAAGAAAAAACAACAACAACAAAAAAACAACAACAAAAACAAAAACAAAAAGCAAAGGTTAAGAAACTACTGGTTAAAAATTTTTAGGTGCTTATGCAGGACGGCTATCTGGTATTAGAGGCATTTTTAATCTCTTTTGCTCACTTGTGTTTGTCTTCTCAAAACTGCATAAATATTTTTAAGGGTTATGCATATGAACAAGTATTTTCTTGTAAGAATTGTTTTCACTGAAAATTAGGCTCCCTAGCTAGAAAGAGGTTGCCTCTATTCTGACTTAATCTGAATTTTTGATGAAAATTTGAAAACTATTAGTTTTCAGTGCACTCCAACATTTATCTGTTTTCCAGCGTGTAAAATCCATACAATTTTAATTATTCTTGTAACTGTTTTGAAATTTCTTCATGTACGATAGCTTTTGTCCAGATTGGGTTTTACTACCATGTCAAGTTCATAATTAATAGTTCTTTAAATTTCATTATTTATATATTATTTATATATTTATATATTATTTGTATATAGGTGCAGTAGCTGAGTTTAAAGTGCAGTGATTCATTTGAGACGGGGATTAGCAGCCATCAAATAACATGATGGAAATTAGGAAACAAATTTTTGCTATGGCTCTTGAGGTTTCTACTTCCCCATCTGCCCATATAATGCAATGGGTCATTTCTTAATCAATTACTGTAATCATCTTCATCTTTGCAGAGTCCTGAGAGGTGTTCTAATTTTTTGAGGCATTAAATGCAGCTATTGACACAGTCACTCCGATTCATGTATTGTTCACTTGTTCTTTCATTAAAAAAAGCCCTCAGAGTTGCTTGGTTTTTCCCAGTATCAGTCATACTTGTCTGTCTTTTATTTTTACCAGAAATTCATAAATGACTCATCATTTCTCAGTGCTAGCAACTCAACTCTGTCTAGTGTTAATTTGCCTTGAAAGAATCAGTTCTGTGCATACAACTGGAATGATCTAGTATCACTTCCTGAGAGTATTAGTCTTCAAATTTTCCACTGTTATGATGGAGTAACATTTGTTTAGGACCCCTATTTCAATAAGTTGATTTGTGGTCTTTTTATATCCTGGAAACCAACTTTCCACTGCTTGTGACGACCACCCAGGAAGTTGCTGTCGTTAACATACACTGAAATGTTCTGCTTTAGCTATGTATTTGTCCTGATAAATGCTCATTTTTATTTTCAATTCAGGCATCTCTATTCATTAACTAATTCATTGTTGAGAGCAAGTAAAATACTGTGAGTTTTGTGATTCTGCAGAACCACCCTTTCTACAGTTAGAATTGGCTCTTTACTGATTGCTAGATTGTGCGTACCTAAAATCTTCCCACTAAAAAAAAGTAGAATTCATGGGTTGAGATAGAACCTATTTACTAAGACAAAAAAAAAAGAAAGAAAGAAAAAAAAGATAACAGTTATGATAACTATGTTTATATGTATTTGTTCCTGTATATATAAAACAAGTGATGCACAAGCGATTGCTCCCCACTTGCCGACCAATGCCCAGCCAGTCCCTAAGCAGCAGCCCGACCCCAACCAACTCCCCAGCTTTTTTCAGACTTTTTTCTGCTTGATGTCATACGGCATGCAATACCCACTTGGCCAGTTGAGGTCAGCTGTCCTGGTTCTGTCCCCACCCAGCAACTTGTGCCCCCTGAGCACTCTCACTGGCAGGAGGACAGTATGAGAAGCTGAGGAACTGAAATGTCCTTGGCTCTGTGCAGCACTGCTCAGCAATAACTAAAACCTTGGTGTGCTACCGCTACCAGCATTGCTTTTCCCCTAAAGCTGAAACATTGCATCACACCAGTCACAAGGAAGGAAA
>WBMW01001774.1:546558-610219 GCA_013396635.1 Penelope pileata
ATGGAGCCGTCCTGGTGCCAGACAGCAGCAGAGAGGGGGCAAAGCATACTGACAGCCCACAGGCAGCCAAGGGAGATGCAATCATTGCAAACTGTTGAGTTTCAAGGGTTGCATCAGCTATCCTTTCCCATTCCTTGTCCGCACCCCTGGATTGGGAGAAGGTGGCATCTCTTTCCGCCCTGATCCCCAAAGGAGAGGGGATGGGGAGGAGGGAGCCTGCCGTCCTTTGGGCTGGTGTACTGGGACAGCAGGAGGGGTCCGTTGAAGGGCCTCTGAGGTCCTTGGGACCAGTTTTCCACTCTGAGCAAAAGGCCATGTAGGGGTTTCAGTCCTCAACCTGTTCTCTCCTTGGCTGTCGAATGGGTGGTTGAAGGTAGATCCAGGCTCTCTGTGGCAGTGCCCAAAGAATAGGTGGATATCAATCGTGTGTTAGAGAAGTATGGAGAGATTTGATCTCTGAGGTCTCTGGAATAGAAGTCTTGAGAAGAGAGGTTAGGAGCAGGGGCACAGGTGTGTAGGTGGCTGTCCCCCCATCACCCATATGGTGAAGAGGAAGAGGAGGTGTTTGTTTCCCGTGCTGTGACTAGATTACAAATGATGTGCCAAGAAAAGGTACAGGCTGTTGTTGAACTAAGGAATTAGCCAGTAATATTCATGTTTCTGGTGATGGCTTGCTGCACCTATGCTAACATGGTACCAGGTGATCCCTATGTGCACCTTTTTCCAGGATGGTTCCAGTGTTTTGCTTTCATGCCTTGTACAGATGCACGAGGCAGCAGCAACTATTAAGCTGTGCAGTGGACTAACGGGGACAAGTGTCCCCTCTCAGCTAATTCACAGCTTTTCTCCCTTTGGCTCCTACTTTTTTATGAAGGCCTCTGGTGCAGGTGACATGTTTAGAAAATTGACTGTTGGTTCTGTGAGTTTGATTCAGCCAAGCTCAGCCAAGTTGGGATAGCCCAGAGAGGATGGAGACTTCCTGCCTCTCTGTGTACCGGTTCCATGTCTGAGCATCCTCATGGTGACAGTCTTTTCCTTTTGCCTAAGTGGGAGCTGTCCCTGCTCCAGCGTGAGCCTGGTGCCTCTGCTCCTTCCAGCACTGAGCAGCTGTGAGAAAAGTCAGGTTTCATCTTCCTTGCTCCCAGTAGGCAGCGGTAGTCATCCTGCTTGAGCCTTCCCAATGCATAGGATTGGACCAAAGCATCAAACTCGGGAATCCAAGGCCGTTCCCTCACCCTGCCCTGGGATGCCATGTTCCCTGGGCCCTTCCCAGCCCTGAGGCCCTGGGATGGGCACATAGACTGAAAGCTGAAAGGTAAAAATGTCAAACCCTGCCTGTCCAGGTCAGGAAGAAGCCTCAGAAATGACCTAAGGTTTCTGGTACATTTCCCTGCCCACATACAAACTGTTATTCTGTTTTTGAGCTCATGTTGAGCTCCTGGTCACGCGTTCTTTTAGAAACAGATCATTCTTCAACCCATTGTAGGCAGTTCCTGGTCTTGTCTTCCCAAGAACATTAGAGAATCTAATCTCAAGATAAGTTTCATCTTGCTCTGTCCTTTAGATTTGTGGTTGAAGGTGAAACTGGGCCCTTCTTTCAATTTTTTTTTTCCCAACAAGCTTTTTCTCCTTTTTTTCCAATTGGCTTTGATCCCGATTCTGCTTTTATGTAAGTGGACTTCTACAGAACTTCAAAATACTGCATCTAAGATACTACAGATGTAGAACTGGGAGCAGATATCACCTCTTGTTAGAGAGAATTTTGAGAGGAAGTTTGCAAAGAAAAATTCTTATTTGACATGTACAGATTCTGTTTGTATAGATGCTTGGGGAAAAAGCTTTCCAAAAGAAAGTCTAAAACTCAATCCCTCAATAGATGAGACATGAAATAGAACAGTTTCTGAAATCTCAGTAGTTTTCTTGAGAGAAGAGAAAGAGTAAAGTATTTGCCTTCCAGACATAGAACTGAAAACTATTCTAGACTCAGTGAAGATAAAACTGATGACTATGGGATCTTTTTTTCCTGTGATGGTTTTATTTTTTCCATCTATCCATTTTTTTACAGTCTAATATGTTTGTTATGCATATTAATTAGTGGTAATTGCTTTAATTAATTTTAGATATGCAGTGATTCATTAGAATATAAGCAAATTTATTTTGGACAGCTAATTAATGATCCTAGGGAAATCAATTGTACTTTCTCCTATTGCTTGCTTTCTTTGGGGAAACCAGTATCTCATTGCTACTAAATTTATTTAGAATACCTATTTAACAATTCATTGAAGTCTTTACAACTCCAGTGAATCACTTATAATTGCAAGTACTTCTACCAAACATGCATTTGTAGATTTCACTTTTCCCAGTTTCTAGGACTCAACTCAGCTTTGAAATCGTCTGCTTCCATGAAAGTGTAATGTGCCCCTTCTTTTCCTTCTCCTTACTCTAAAAGCTGTGCTCTCCTAATTGCTTTCCTACTTCAAATGGATTCAGGAAGTGATTTTTTTCTTGTCATATTTCTGAACCTAGTAGCTAATTTCATCTTTTTTCTTTTCTTTATACTAGATATAGTTACATTTAAGCTACAGTTAGTTTTCCTCTTGCTCACAGATGACATTAATCAAGTTAGCAGAGATGGCAGAATTGCTTCAAATGTTTTCTCTTTATTAATAATTTGAATACAACTTCCCCCTGCCTTTCAAACACCTGTAGTCATAATTTGTTTGCATAATTCAGCAGACCAATGCAGATTTGTGTAATAACACTGCCTTTTTACATAATTGTAAAAATCTTCAAGTTAGAGTCGACGAATGTTTATTTCCAGTGAACAAGTTGACTGTATCATCACATGAGCCATCTTGATCCTTTTGTAGTGCCTCTGTATGATCATGCTGTGCTGTTTTCTTCCTTGATATTTCTAAGATAGTGGAATTTGAAGCTAGCAAAAATAAGAGGTGAGACCTATTATTGTTTTACTGACTTAGAAGCACTTTGCATTTATATTCCTCTTCACAGAAAAGGTCACTTTAATCAGTAATGAATACTTCAGAGTTGATAGCACAAAATAATCTTAATAGGTTATTTGAATAGTGATTTTGTTCAGATGAAAATCCCCTAATTGGGAGAACATGCATTTGCAGCAAACTGCGATACATACTGGAGAGCTCCAAGAGAAGAGCTCTGTTTTCTGATCTGACACTCAAGATCTGATTGACAGAACTAGGATTGCATCTTCTGAAGTGTGATTAAAGAAACGCAACAGCGCTCCTTAAATACATACAAGGGTGATGCAAAAGAGAAGAAGATACTGTATTCAGATGATCAAATATATTGAGAAGTAAATTTAAGTAAGAAAGATGTAACAGTAGGAAAATCTTCCTAGCAGTCATGATAATGAATGAAGCACAAGGACAGCTTGCCTAAGGATGCTATGGGAGCTTCAATACTGAAGGAGTTAAAAGTAGAACCACTGTCAGACAAGTATGACCTAGTTTCAAGACAGGACAGGACATGGTCCTCTTTTGAAGCAAGAGATAAATTAGATGTTCTCTTGAGGACCCTTCCAGATCTGCTTTCTATGCTTCCCCCTGCTCGTAGATTGCAAACTTGCTCATGAAAGTAACACCTCTTATTTATTTCCATGGAAACTACAACAGATACAAAGAGCACAATAATACTATTTGATAGAGCAATCCCTCAGCTGCAAAACGCTCTTTTTCAACACAGTCACCACCATTAGCTGTGCATTTTCACCAGTGATGAAAAAGAGCCTGCATGCCACACTCACTCACAAAAATCTACACCAGCAGAGGTGTCCCACTGCCTCTGTCGCCACGGATGGAACGAGCCACCCACCACCTCGCTGTTCTCACATCCACTGTTTGGTCTCCAGGAACATTCAGCAAGTTTTGATGAGTGTCAATGGATGTTGTTTTTTCCACATAGAGGAATTCAGTGACACACTTTTGCTTCATACGCACTTCGACATCAGACACCATTTTGTCAGACTGCCCCTCTGCTGCCATCTGTCACACGGCAACAAAATGGAATGGAACATTGGTGGGAAGGTTGAAACTCTACTGTCATGCCACCAACATCCACTGCTGATGTCCTGGGCCACCATCATAAAAAATAGGAGGCATTACTTTCGGAGCAACCTCTGTACATGTCCAGAAAATTTGATTTTGTGAGAAGGCTGGAGTGAGGTACCTGTTTATTTTCATACTGCAATACTTAGTTTCTATATCAGTTTGCCTTCAAGTAGAAGAGTTTTTTTCTTTTTTCGTCTGATTGATTTTAAAGCTCTTAAAACAAGCTTTCAGTCTTCTTATTGCTAGCAACAATAACGAAGCTCTGTTCCTGCCTGCCAAATGTGGATTTTTAAAGTGAACCTAAAATCTATGATGCCCTCTGAAACAGTCTTCTTAAGTGAGATTTATCTCAATTTTAGGATAGATCCCTACCTTTCAGTTAGTTAAGATGGCCATCCACACACCTGCTATAGTTCATAGTGAGATGCCACTAGAAGATTTATCCTACATCCAATGTGTTACTTCATGAGATTAGCATCACTTCTGAGACAAAATAAAAGTTTTCAGGCAGAAATTTGTTCCCTGTGTATGAAGTTCACTGAACTTGTTTCATAACTTCTGTAACTTCAGAGAAATTCTCCTGAAAAGTCGCACAAGTCATACAAGGCATACACCGTCTGTAGTACCACTCACTGCTTTGCTATATGCCTCTGCTCTTCTCCTTTTTACATGAAATAAGCAAATGTGAAAATCTGACTTTTTTCATGATTGTTACATTCTCATTCACTGTGAAATAGTCAGGATCATACAATTTGAAATGAAATCTAGTCACAGAAACTTGTTTTTGTAAATATGAAACTGGTACTAACAGATACACAGCTCCCCTAACAGAACAGACTTTGTCGAGATTGAAGGGGCTTTCTAGTTCTGTCCAAGTCTCTTTAAAATACTGCCACTGATAGCCAACCCTCTCTAAGAAGTATTTGTCTCTATTACAGCTGTTTCGAAAGTATTTTTTGCTCTAGCTGTTCAATGAGGAAAACATATATGGCTCTCCAGTTGCTAAGTGTGTGGCAATAAATCCACTGGGGTTCTGATGGAAGATTATAAAACATAGCCTCCATAGAGCAGTATGATTGGATACTTATGAGAAAGATGGAGTTCAGCTCATACCTCAAGCTGTGATTCCTTAAACTTTTTTTCCAGAGTTGTTCCTCCCTCTCTTATTGCAAAGGAAGAGTTATGTGAAGAGCACTCATCTCCTTCAGTGCATGCTTGTATTTCTGAGAGGCATGCTGGAATTGCTCCTGCCCACTGCTCAGGAGTGATTTCCATCTTTGGATAGTCAAGCATCAAACATCATCAATGAAAACAAGAATTTCTCCATGCTGATGGAGATTTTCACTTAGATATTAAAGTCAGATGAATGACTTCTACAGTGTTTCCAGATTTTACCAGCATCTCACACTCATATCTGTATTTCTTTTTCAGTCCAAATTTACAGTGAAGTCAAAGAGGTTTTAATAAATCAGTTCTTTCCCTGGGAGAAAAAGTATCGCTAGTTAATAAGATTTGGTATATTAGTATTGCAGAAAAGCTCAGGGGATTTTTTCCAGACTAGAAATTAGTAACAGCAAAAAAGAACTTTAAGAGAAGTGGCATATGTAGTGGAAGGTAATAAATATACCTTAAAATCCATTGCCCTTGAAGAGACAGCTCTGAAATGCAGTAATAAAGTGTTTCTGTGTAGAAAGGCATCCGATACTATTCTTGTTTTAGTGCTGGACAATGAGAAATTAGATTGGGGAAAAATGTACTAGGATGGAAGGAAAATAGAATTTAGTACTTTAGTCTTCCTAAGCATCATTACATCTATTACAAATAAAAAAGTACAGACTTTGTATCTATCAAACTCTGAAATAATCGATTTACAGGGAATAAATGCGTTTTTCCTCTTCTGAGAAGAATCTGATTTGATAGTCATCTAGTAATATTTTCTAATTAAAGTAAAACAATTATAAAGTAGATGTACTGTAATATGAACATGGGGTTACATTCATTAAACTTAACCCTTCCTTCTCCATAGCTACAGCAGGATCTCACTGCTACTGGGCAAGACCAGCTTCTCTTCCAAATACCTTTCTGATTTTCTCTTTAAGCTCCCTGGGGTGCACCTCAGGCTTGTTTAGGAAATGGAGGTGGATTTCCATCTGCAGCCAGGTTTTTCAGTGGCTACTGTTCTTCAGGATTGAAGCAGCTGGCTTCATGTGCAGTGGGGATGAGCTAAGTGCTTGTATACATGGCTGTTCCTGTTCCTACTCCTCTAAAGAGGACCACAGATAGATCCCTGGCTGAAAAATCATGTGAATTCACTGGATGATATCAGCAGAATTTAAGATGAGCTCTTTCTGTCGTGGATTAGTTTTGGAAGGAGGTGGTTGAAGCTTTCTAGAGCCAGTAAGTGTGCAAAGAGCTAAGCAGTATGGATAAGCAGGGGCTAGTTTTTAAATATTTTCTTGTTTTTGTGTAAGGATAGTTGTGTCCTATGCCTAACTAAAGAAAAAAAATCAAAAAACAAAAAACAGTAAAATCTATTTTTTAGTTGAACTGGCATAATTTTGCCCTTTGACAAATGTTTTTTCTCCAAGAACTTGCTGCATGTGATCTGGGAGGTCACACAGTCTGAAATCATCCTTAGAAAGCTGCCTGGATGCAGCTACCTGGTTGTGAAAGTTAAGAAAATTTTATAGTGCTGATCTGAGCCATTTCTTGCTTGTTGATTTGAATTCCAAAGAACAACTCAGGGCAAATTCCATTTGCTAGTATGAAGCATATGTAACAGCATACATCAAAGTCTACGAAGGTCCTTTTCCACCAGAAGTGTCTGTGCCATGCCCAGCTGCTGGTTGTTTCCAGCTCCTGGGGTGGCACAACCTTATTTTCTACCATGGGTAAGTGTGTGAGGACTCCCCTATGTCACTTCAGGCAAATCCACTTACTTGAACTGCATAAGCTAGCCCTTTTGACTTTATCAGCAAGGAACTGGGGAACTAAAATGGAGACAATAGACTGTCCTACAGTGCTTTATGATTACAGATCTATGTCATTTTTGCCCAATACTCTTTTGTTAATTCTTTTTCACTCTAAGGTATCACTAGTCTGTGTGCAGACCAGCCTTGTAATTGTTTCCATAGTAACAAAGGATTCAAAAGATGGAATGAGCTGGAGAATAAAAAAAAAGATCAAGGTGTAAACAAAATAAAAATGAGTGGCAGAGACAATGCCTGGTGCTGGAGTCTAGAGGTTGTGCGGCTCTTTCTTTGCAGTGACCCAGGCTAATGCGAGAGAGATGCTGTGTTCATCTCAAATCCACTGAAATGTGCTCTTCCTAGCAGTCCATATTACCATAGCGTCTGTGCTGACTGACTCTTTCCTTTAGTTCTGTTTCTTTACTACTTTACTTTCTTTGCTACTTAAGCAGCAGGGTCAGAAGCATCTGGAGGTGTCAAATCGGGTGTCATCAGTTCTGCGCCCCAGACCAGCATAATCCAAATGAGGGACGTGCTGGATGTATCGGTGCTGCTCCTTTCAAGGATACTTATTTATACTGGCTAAGAATTGCCTAGTCTGCTATCTAAGCAGCTGCATACTCCTGCTTGGTTTTTAACCTAACACAGGAATGGTTATCTGGAGATCTGCATTCTGGTTTTGAATGTGCTACTGACATACAATGTAATATTTTGTGTTGTGCACCTGTTTGTGCCCTGGCTTCCCCGCACCTACAAAGGGAACTGTAATGCTTCTCTGATGTAAACTGTTTTGGAGAGGATGATGTTTTGAGACAAGCAGTGCTAGCAATCTTTTCTCATTCAAGGCAGCTTTACATCACGTATACGTACAGTTAGCAGCAATATGCCTGATGCCTAAATATTGTAACATTCTGCAGTGTTGTTGGTTATTTTTTTCCCGGTTCTATGAACTCTCCTATTTGTTTTGAAATATTTCAGAAGAAATGCTTAGCATTTTGCCTTGGTGCTAGAAATATCTAAACTAAGGAGCATTCTGCCTACATAATGTATGTTGGAATGTTCCTGAAAATGATTTTTGGCTTTGCAGGATTGCGATGCTGTCTGAAGTGAGTAGAGGCTCTTGAAAATATAAAGCACTAAATGTCCATGGCCAGCTGTGAGGGTGAAACTGTTTTCTATTTGTGGGCCCTGAATCCTTCAGAAAGTATTGCAGCCCCACATGAAATGCTCTTGTGCCAGGAATCCAGCTGCATTTCTAACGAAATGAATTGCTGATGGTTTGGCCCACTATTTCTGGAAATTGCTCTGGTGGCCACCCCATCCGTCAGCTTCAGAAGCTGTGGAAACTCCCACATCTGAGAGCCGTGCGGACTCTCCAGCTGAGACCTCCCAGGCACATACATTCGTACCTCTGAGTTAAAATGTAATTTGTTTTGGCTATACAGCATCTAAATCTTTTCTTCCTCCAGATGGTAGCATTTGTGTAATTAAGCATTTGGCAATGTTGGCATAAGTAACCATGCCCCTTTTGGAGTATTTTCAAAACAAATACACAGTAAATGTGGATAGGGTGATCCAGAGTCATTGTTCTTCTGGGAAAGGGTTGGTTTTTGTTTGTTTGTTTTGTTTGCTCCTTTAATGAAGTCCAGCCCTCAGTGGTAGTTTCAGCCAAGCCTGGCACTGGGGTTCAGGAAGGATGTTCATGCTGTCTATCTTCTGTGTAGGGACAGCAATCTTTAGCAGAGGGAAAGGTGATAAAAAAGCATTCGGAGTGAGAAAATTGTATCTAAACTTGGCCTGGCTAATCCAGTTCTGCAGTGATTGCCTTATCAAGGCTGGAGGATTGGGTTGGATTTGTGGACTTGTCACAAAAGGCTGTGTTAGGCTGTGTACAGAAGGATTGAAACACAACTGATAACAGGCTTTTCTCATACACCCAAGAGCTACCATTTCACGCACATTGGTATAAATGACAGTAAGTGTAAAGAAAAGACTGGGAGACCTCTGAGTTGTATTACTTGGAACAAAGCAACAATATAAAGTTGGATTCAGATCTTCACAGATGCCAAAGGAAAGGATAGACAGTTGATAGGTACCTTATGGATTTAATGAACTCTGATACATCAGTAAAGTTCCCTGGAGGTGTTCAAGGCCAGGTTGGATGGGGCCCTGGGCAGCCTGATCAAGTACCAGATCTGGAGGATAATGCCCTTGGGGTCCTTTCCAACCCAGGCCATTCTATGATTCTCGGCACTGGATGCCCAGTATATCTCAGCCCACACTGCGCAGCCAGTTACTTCCTATGTCTCTTAAAATGAGAAAACTGTACTATATCAAAGCCTTTAGCATAATGACTGTTGGCATGTTGCAACTTCCAAATGACTTACTGTAAATTAGTTATTAGATTATTTTAAATGTATTCTGAGATGGGCTGTCTGGCTAGGATAAATTGAGATGTCTTAAAGAGCAGAACCCACACTAACTTGAAGTATGTTTTGTAGGTTGTCCTTGAAAGGGAAGAGGGCCAGGAGAAAGGTGTCATCATAAAGAGTGGGAAGAAGACATTTGATAGCTGAGTTTCAGAGATCATTCAGCTTCACATTGTTTTAAATATTGGCGATTTCTTAGGAATGCTGCTCACCATTTCTTTATCGGGAACGTGTAGGGTTTCTTTAGGGAAAAATTTTTCATGCTCCAGTTTTCTGTTCCTTGTATGCAAACAGCCCCAGTTCCTGATGTCCAGTTTGAACTGGAAAGCTGTTCTTTATTCACACAGGTACCTAGTTAAGGGTATTTTACACAGCAGTATTTTGTGGGGTTTATGTGTGTTTTTGGCCACTGATGGCTTTTTTTTTTTTTTTTTAATTTCCATCCGAAACTTCCGTCAGCTACATTCTTTAGGTTCAAAATAACATTGAATCAATTTTGTTTTGATTTTTCATTGCAGAGTCATAAGTCTGTCTGAATTGAGCCCTAAGTGAACAAAGGGAAAAAAAAAAAAAAAAAAACAATGAAACAGTAACTGCTTTTTCTTTTGGCCAGGTGAAGTAACCACTCTCAGGAAAACTTTAGTTGGTCTCCTTGGACAAAGACGGTTGGATAAAATGAAGATAGAAGGACAGTCTGATCTGAGTCTGCAATGCTTTTCAGTCTCATTTTTCATCTTAATTATTAAAGTCACATGAACCTCATGAATTTTCTCCCACATTAAAGGGAAAAAGGGTCAATGACAGCCTCTGGCTTTGAAGCTTGTGACAGAGACATTATACTTAGAGAATTGGAGAAATAAATTTTAGCCAATATTTTTTTTTTCTGTTACCCCTTAAATTGAGTCCCTTTGTGGTTGCTACCTGCACAGCTCAAGGAAGGCAGCTGTACACATCCTTTCTAGCTCCTCCTCCTGCCCAGGGGGCTTTATTTTGCAGGAGGAGAGCTTTTAGGGGAACGTACGGCGTGGTTGACACAAATGGTATTCTGTTTGACATGAGTTTGATATGTGCAGTATAAAAGCCATTTGCAGGAAATAATGGCAGTTTCTGCATTTCTTGTTAGAGAAAACAATTAACTTCATGTCTCTGAACACATCATTAGCTGGCTCTCGTTTTGAAGGGCTAAATATTGTGAATATTTACAGGGTCTATTTACAGATCAACCATTAACCTCAGTACTTGTGCCTGCTTCGAAAAAACATCCCATTGTGTCATCCTAGAGGGAAACAAACAAGAGTGCACCAAATGTTTGATGCATTATGTAGCATGAGGAGTATTATTCCTTGACAGTTATAATCTCCATGCGCTGTCTTGAATGCCTGAGAGGATTGCCTTGCTGTCAGCACACATGGTCAGCAATGCCACGGTAGCTCTTGGAAATACTAGGCAGAACAAAACAAGGCAATTTTTTTTCTTTCTGGCTCTCCTGGAGAGTCAGTGACATTTTACAAAATTCTTATCATTATGGCATTCTGGCTGATGGCCTGTTGCTGAGAACCCTTCATCACTGTACATCTGTGGGAAGGGCAGTGGTAAAGTGAGGGGAGGTGCGCATTGTGGCTTATGAGGAAGAAGCTGCAGATCACGCTGGATTTTTCTGCAGGGAGGCATCTTTAAAGAATAAAACTGTTCTTTTTTCCCACTTTTATAATGGGAATTGCACAGCTGTAGAGATCTTGCTTCAAGGATCTTGACCAACATAGTCTTAGAGAATGATGCAGAAGCAGGGATCAAGTCCTTAGACTTACGAGTTCTCCCTACTGTTAAATTCCTCTTACCATTGTGTAATTTCAATAGAACATTTTCCATGCTTGTATGTTTGTGACTGGCTAATTTAAAAGAGCTAACACACTTATCTTCAAGACAAAGGATATTTTACAATACCTAAAATTATAGTGCACCCATTGCCTAATCTTACCCCATTAATGAGGTCCATGAGTACCTTGGCAGGGACTCCATACCTTGGGTTCTCTACCTTAATGCTGCTTTCTGGCATCAACTGAAGCTATTTTGAAGGGCTGCACCAACAGAGCTTTTACTGCTGCCCTACCTCCCTTGCTTTATTTTCTTCTGAATTTAGTCCAGTGCTTCAACTCCATCCTTAAACTCATCTTGCTCCCAAATACTCTTCATAAACAGACTACAGACCTTATGTTTCTTTCTTGCCTGTTTGGTTGGTTGGTTGGTTTTCTTTTATTTCAATTATTTTTTATTTGGAAGGCAGTAATGGGGATTTGGCAGCTGGAGATATTCCTGAAATGTTCTTGTGTCACACTAACCAGCTGACATTTATTTTTGTGATCTGATTTTATTGCCTGTATTTCCAAGAAGTTCATATTGTTACAACCAAATTATGCCATCTGATTTTTTCTTTTCCAGCGTCTAGAGTTGGGTAAGATTGGAACAAGAACACAAAGGAGAGGGATTGTCTTGAAGAGCAAGTCCTCAGGCAGCGTTCAGGGAGGAGACACTGATTGCTGCTCTTCTGAGGTTTGATCCTAAATATCAGCTGCTTTAGAGCTACCTATTTCAAACCTCCCATCCGAGCCAGAAAGGCAAGAATACAAACTTTCTTGAGTTTTTTTCTGGGTTTATTTCTTTTATGGTAGCTGGATTATGCTCTTTTGAGGATTTTTTCTTCCTCAATCCAACTCACTGATGTTGGTTATTTCTCTTGCTGATAGACAGGCTTTTGTGAGGCTTATCAGTCTTTTATGTGTCCTTTAATTACCGTGTAGGGCATTTTTCTGTTTGGGAAGCATGAAGTGTAATACCAGAAAGCTAATGCTGCATTTGTTATCCATGGTGTTTTTATGAAATGGAATTGTGAGAGCAAAAAACGATTCTTTGGCTTTCCCCCCTCTTCCTTGATCATTTGCTTTCTGAAATGATAAGCAATTTATGGGCAAAAAGCACAGCACATTCAGGTGGAAGTTTAATCAAAGACTTGTAATATTTATAGGAACAAATAAATAAACAAATCTTTGAGAGAAAAGCTTGTGCCCCAGGAATCTGTCACGTCTCAGGCTGTAAACCTCACCCAGTCTTCTTCTGTATTGCAGAAAATAATACATTATGGTGACTCAGACGTATTACATTGGTCCAAATATCTGTGTACACTGTATTCCATAGAAAATGTGAGAACGATGGCGATAAAAGGTAGCTTTTCTGTAGTTCTGGGAACCAATTTTGGCCTTAGATACTGTAGGGAAACTGTGGATCAGGGCCTGAACTTGTGGTTGAGCACCTGCAGAAGGAGTGTGGTGAGCATGGGGAGCACAGGCAGAGTGTTGCACCTGTGCTCCTCACCTGACCGGAGGGGGGGACCCTGGGTGGGTTTGCTCTGGGCTTATTTAAGGGCCAGCAGAGGAGGAAAGCACATCTTCTTCTGAGTGTTGCAGCTCATCAGAAGGTGTGTTGTTTGGGTAGGAGGTTGCTGTCCCTGGTTGTGTAAGTTTGTGCTTTTTTGTGTATATCCATCATTAGACCCTCTAGTACTTTGCCTGGGATTACTGAGAACTTGTCTGAGGTGATTTCACTTGTGTGTTTCCAAGATGGATACTTTTACCTCCCTCCTACCCAGCTTCTTTGGAAGCTGGTTTTGAACATGTGTAAAATTGTACCTCTTGTTTTATATTTGTCAAACTCAGTTACTAAATCAAACTTCCAAATTTGCATTTGCACGCTTCTTATGTAAAGAGTGCTGCATAAAGATACAGATAATTCTCTCTCCTATTTACCACTTCAGCTTTTTGGGTTGTTAAACTGCAAGAAAGATGAGATCATGAGCTCACAGAAGGGCTGTACGTCAGCCCCAGCCTATCTGAGATTATTGGGATGTTCTTGATGCCTCTTGTGAGTAAAACTGTGTCTATGGATTTGTCTGAGGCTCAGGTTGTGAGGCTATAGATATTTCAGTTCAGATATCCCTGTGCTTTTACGTGGATGTTATCTCCCCCTTTGCAGAGATTTGGTCTGCTTTAGTGATATGTAACCTGATGGAGGTTGTTGCAGGGAGGAAGGAAAGACCACCCAACAAAGCAAAAGATGTTGATTGTCTCCTCTCTGAGGAGCTATCTCAGGACAGCTTTGATTATTTTTCTCCTGTTCTAATTCCCTTCTGGTTTAACATGCTTTTTTCCCCCCACTTTCCCACAAAATATTAAGGAGAGACCACACTAAAGCTATTGATTCCTTTGTGCTCACGTTAATGGCACAGCTCCTTCCTCAGGTGGCTCTGTATTACAGTTGTTAATCAAATGTCATGGCCTATGAGCATATGGTCTCTCTTCATTGCCAGGAAGAAGTAATTGGCAGCAAGGTACCAGCAGTACACCCTAGAGAGAAATTTTTCTTAGAAGTGAAAATGCTGTTCTCCTCTTCCATGCTAAGAATCACTGGAGTGCATATGTGCAACTGTATAAAGCCTTTCCCTACAGCAGCCATTCCATTTGTAATCCTCTCTTGGCTGTAATGCTACAGGAGCTTGGATTGCAGCGTACCATTTTTAGCACTTATCACATAGCAGCAGACAGCTGGGTTTTTACGTTACAGAATAGCCAGCACTACAGCAGTGGCTTAGATGGCACTGAGGTACTGCCCATAATGTATGATCTTGAGCAATGTCTAGTAGTCAGAATAAAAATCAATTTGACATCTCAAAAGACTAAATGCAGCTGAACGGGCTTGTTAAAATGGTTTATAACAAGTGAAGCATGCTGTAGAACCAGGAAAGGAGAAAATACGTTTGCTCTCGGGCAGGCTGAATTACCTGGGTTAGAGATTACTGCTGGGTTTTAGAGCATAACGTCACCACTAAAGCAGAGGCACTACTGTAAAATGGGGTGCCTAGTGTGACTCTGTTGCTCCATTAGCTGTATCCCAAGATAGAAAACGATCACACAGTCTCATATTTAATACTTGACCAGTGTGCACTTTATTATTCATTCACTCTTAGCAGTAGCTTGAGTGAATGATTTTTTTTTATATATATTTTGGGATTTAAATATATTTTGCGCAAAATAGATGGTTTTGCGTATAGGAATGGGTGGAAATGTAAGCTCTCTCCTTAAGATGACTTGCTTCGTTTCTGCCCAGCATTAGCCGCCTAATTAAAGAAGTTAAAACAATGTGGCTGGTCATTCTCATTTAAATGAAAACGTGAAATGATTTTGGCCAAGAAATCCTCAGTCAGGATAGATGTTCTGCCTGAATCAAAGGAGAAAAGAATCTAAACAATACAGCTGAACATCCTAAATCCAAAATTGTCAGTAAAGAACATAATATGTAGGTTGTTCCGAAAGTAATACTTCCTATTTATTTCCATGAAAACTACAACAGATACAAAGAGCACAATAACACTACTTGACAGAGCAAATTCTCAGCTACAAAATGCTATTTTTCAACACAGTCACCACCACGTGTTTTTGCCAGCGATGAACAAGAGCCTGCATGCCACTCTTACAAAAATCTGCACCAGCGGAAGTGATCCACTGTTTCACAGCTGCTATGACGGTGTCGTTCTTAGGAAAATGTTGTCCATGCAGTCCATCTTTCATTGGCCCAAACAGATGGAAGTCAGAAGGTATCAAATCTGGACTATATGGTGGGTGTGATAGGACAGTCCAGCCAAGATTTGCAATGTGCTCCATGGCCTGGTGTTACTGTGTTGAAGGAGAAAGGTTGTCCGTCTTCTTTGGCCTGACTCTGGAAGTTCAAGCCTTCAGCTGAGTCAGCATCGCAATGTAGCGGTCAGAGTTGATGGTTTGTCAGGGTTGCAGGAAATTCAGAAGGACCACCCACTTCCTATCCCAAAAGACAGTCCACATCATTTTACCCACTGAGGGCTGCATCTTGAACTTTTTTTTTGATGGGGAATTAAACAGTCCACTCCATGGACTGCTGCTTAGACTCCAGCTTGTAGTGGTGACACCACATCTCGTCTCCAGTAATGATGTAATCCAGGAGATTGTCACCTACAGCCTTGTATTGGTTTAATAAGTCCTGACAAACTTGCATATAGTGTTCTTTCTATTCCAGTGTGAGCATTTGTGGGACCCATCTGGTGCGAACTTTGTGATACTCCAAGGTTGCCACTGTTGCTTCCAACACATTGAAGGCTATATTCAGCTCCACACACAGTTCCTGGGTTGTAACTCACTGATTTGCATGGATGAGCCGATTGAGACACTTCATTTTGTGGTGTGACATCTCTGCATGGTTGTTTGGAGTGTGGCTTGTCTTTCACGTTGCTGTTGCCACTGATGAAACACACCACTCACTGCCTTGCTGTGCTCGCAGCCACTGTTTGGTCTCCGCAAATGTTCAGCAAGTGTCCATTAATGTCAATGGGTGCCATTTTTCTCACATGGAGAAATTCAGTTCCACACCTTTGCTTCATACACACTTTCGTGTCAGACAATATTTTGTCAGACTGTCCCTCTGCTGCCATCTGTCATATGGCAACAAAATGTAATGGAATGTTGGTGGGAAGGTCCAACCTCTACTGCCATATCACCAACAGCCACCTCTGACATCATGGGCCAAGGTGATAAAATGGGAGGCATTACTTTCAGAGCAGTCTTTGTATAATCAAATAATCTCTACTAGTCCAGAGAGAGAGACAGATTATGGTCTATTGGCCGTGATGGTGGCTTACACTTAGTGTTCCCTGCTTTGGGCAGGACTTGACCTCAGAGCTTCATCTCTGATGCTTGGGGGAAGTCCCACATCTACAGGGAGTTTGATGTTGGAGTGAGTAGATCTGGTTCACTTAAAAACAGGGGGCGGGAGGGTATGTTTTGTTCTCATGAAAACTAAACCTCAGAACCTTACTCTTTCAAAATCAAGGTACAGCTCAGGCTCAGCCCTCAGGCTGACCTCCGGAGCAAACGTGCTCAAAGACCTCCTATTTGGTTTCGTAGCTAGCACGACTTGCAAGCAGTGCTTCACTTGTGCGATGCAGCAGCAGTTGCTGGAAGCAGTGAAGGGGAGCTCAGCTGGGTTTGTGCCAGCCTGCTGCTACAGGCTCCTCACAAACACACACAAACTGAGGGGAAGACTACTAAGACAAAAATAAACTGGCTCAACTACTTTGGGGAAAAACTGCAGCGGGAGCTCAGGGAGGAAGGGTTGGTGGGAGGATTTGTTGCAGAAGCGCTGCTGGAAGTAGATTCTGTGAGAAGGGGCAACTTTGGAGGTAGCATGAGTTGAAAAGCTTGAACTGTGGAAAAGCTAGGCACTGTAGAGGGGGGATGAAGTTTCCTAACAAACTTGAGAAGTCTGGAATTTGCCTAGAGGAGATATCATGTGCACGTACTGGGTGCCACACCAGGTAATTAATATTAAAAAATGGGAACACTTCCTTATTTAGGGGGGCATACAATTAATGGTCTAATTTAAAGAATGGTTTTCTGAAATTCACACTGAATTTTTCACTGCGTTGACTTCAGCTTGCTAAGCTCACAGCTCCTGGAAGATGCTTGAATATGCTTCAGTGTCTGTGCATTGAATATGATCTAGGATAAAGGGTGGGAACTGGGGACAGGGAAAATTTGAATTGGAGATTAACATAGATTTCTGTAAGACAAAAGTCTATGATGTTGCACAGCTGTCACTGCAGACAGCTGTAGTGGACTGTGGAGAGAAAAGTCCGTTTTCTCTGGGAGGTGATCATATTCCAAAGGGACCTGATTGAAAGTCCATTGCAGTAAACAAGCCTTGTTATCAGTTCCCGTATGGCTTGGATCGAGCTCTGAATTCCTTGGCATTTCTCTCAAATCAGAATTTGTAATAGTTTTCGGTTGTGCTGGACTCAGAGTTTGCATTTGACGCAGGGTGGTGACTGTTTGTCAGTATTGCTCTTTTCATATGCTAATAGGTCTCATTTGTAAGATGTTCATCTCTGGAAGTTTTTACCAGATGTCTTCAAATGTAGACATCTCTTCTAAACTACTTCTGCGCGTGTAGCTAGAGAATACAAAACTGAAGAGGGAGAAAGAGATCTTCAAAGGTACTTTCTTACTCATAAGGCTGCAGAATTCCTATTCACAGACCAAGCTCATGCATAGGTACATATTCTGTCAACATATTAATGCACTTGGTGTGTGGTTTCTTTTTTCTTTTCCATAGTTTTTCTTTATTTTTTTCCTTAGTTATGTTTTGCATATTGTTGGGGTTTTTGTTTGTTGGTTCGTTTGTTTTTTGCCCTTGGAGGATCAAGTAAATATAAGATAAATATATACATATATAAACACACACAAGAAGGAAGAAAAGGTAAGAGTAATCAAAGGAGATTTTTAGTTGCAGTTTTAACACATTTTGTCCATTCTTTCTTCATTGGGAAGAGCAAATGGAGCAAAAAGGGCTACTGCTGATATACACAACACCTCCTTATATTTTGGTGTAGGTTCCTCCCAGTCCTCTAACGGTTGTGCTCTAAGCCCCATCAAAATCAGCTGTACTCCCTTATCAGCTACAATTCATGTTTTAGACCCCATAAGCCTATAGCTACCAAGGAAAGTAGGACACCTGGTGGTGGAGATAAGTTTAATTCCCTCAAAGGGCAAAGAAAACCTCAAGTTGCTTCTAATAGATGGGTCAGTGTTACTGGCTTCCTTGGAGGTGGTCCACGCAGTGAAGTCTACATGGAGGAAGCTGAAAGTGTCTGTGAGCAGCCCTCAGCTTCCAGGAGCAATGAAGGAAGCCCAGATGTTTGATCTGCTGTGAGCATTTTGCTGGGTTATCATGAACAAGTGCTGCAGGTGGAAACTGGAACGGGAGATTGCCTGTCCATTTGTCTGTCCTTGACTCAAGAGGAAGGAATGACTTAAAATGACTCTAACCTTCGCATCTTCCTCCTTTCACTTCATTAGCAGAGCAGCTATGAGAACTATACATAACACATTTATCACACCTGATTCACATTAAGTCCAGTGGTTTCAGGGCAGGCTGTACAGTTGATACCATACTTGTATGTCAAATCCAGCCAACACTTCATCAAGCTTGGCTCCCGGAGGACAAACGATTGTTCAGCATCACACCTGGTATATTCTGCAAGCACCTGATTGTGTGTGTCCTGGACAGCTACCTACAAAAGTGCCTTAGAAGCCTTGAGGGTCTGCAACAAACAGCAATCCAGTCAGGCTGACAAAGCTGGGACCTTTGGGGCTGCTGAGCATCAAGAGAAAACCTACACCATTACATGATTTCCTCACAGAATCTGAGTGAACTGGGAGAAACCCAGGTGAGCAATCCCTTGATTATGGGCTGGGAAGAGTGGGGACAGTGATACTGGCTGAAACAGGGCTGAAGTGTGGATGGTGTAGGGTGGAGCATCTAGGTGCTGGGTGAAACAGTGCTTGGGAAGCCTGACTCCAAAGTACCTTTATTCATCTCTGTTAGCTGCAAGTCAGTCAGAGGAAAGGAACAAGTGGGGAGGAAGCCATAAAACTTTACACTTGATGAATCACAGCCACTTTGTTCAGGCAGTGGTCCTGTGAATATGGCCATAACTGTAAGTCCTGTAAGTGGTCCAGGAGTTGTACTTTCACTAATTTGAAGTGCAGAAGTGCTTTAATACTTGCCAATGTATCTCAATGGGTGGAACTGCTTTTAAACTTGACAGGGTAAATACCTTTGTCTTACCTAATGTGATTACCTCAGATGACACTGACTAAAAATATATATAGAAAAACAAGGAGTGCTACAAGCAAGGCAGTAAATTTGCATGTTAGGCTACATTGCTGAACAGACTTTTTTTGGTGAATGGAATGGTGTTGCAGAGCAGAACAGGAAAAAATCAGCAAAAAGGAAAAAAATGCATCAATATTTGCTGCTTTTACCTTGAGGTCTGTGTTCAGAGATTTTCAGCAAAAGTTTTGTTGTAACAAAAGGTACTCTTGATCAAACAGTTGCAAATTTTATTTTGGTATGATATAGACCATTGTGTTTTGTCCTTTTCAATACTCTGTACTGTATTTTTGTAGTAATTAATGCCAGCTGGTCCTTAGAACCTGTATATGTTTCCTATTTGAGCTGCCAAGGTTAGCTCAAAATATTCTATTTATTTACATCTGTAGAGCAAAGTAAGCTCACTTGGTATACATATCTTGACACAGAGAAGAATAAAGTGATGATGCAGATGTAATATTCCCAAATGAGAACTCTCCAATGTTACATTTTGGAGAATTCAATTTTATGGAAAATTCAAGGCAGGAAAAAAACAACAACTTTTGTCTTGTTTAGAATAAAATGAAATTCTGTAACATTAGAAATTCGAATTCTCAGGGTTATGATGCCATGCATTTACACTAGTTGTGCCATACTGCATTACAAAGTAGTTGAGGATATTCATATCCTGCTCTTGAAGAACCCGCTCATAGCTCTCCTGTGCTTGTAACCACCAGCACAAGAACTACCTCTGTTGGACTTGCATCCTGGGAAAGGTACTAAACGAAAGCTGGCTTTATGTCAGGGGATTTTGGTGAGAATTAAGCATAAAATTGAGCCTGATGTTATATGGGTCTTTGCCTCTTACTTTACCTGACAAAAGCCAGACAAACTCACAAGCACTCAAACATCCTTAGTTCCCCCTGAGGGAGTGTGGGGATACATTTTACCTGCTCCCCTTTCATCTCTGTACAGTTTCTAACAAGAATAATCAGAAAATATGCCATATAAGTTTACGTACCAATTGCTATTAACAAATGCTGCAGTAATGTTAACGGTACTGCAATTATATCGCTATTAGCTGTAGTCACAATACGTCTCTAACAGACCACAGATGACTTGGCTAGCAGATCAGTAGGCTGGAGCTGATCAACTGCTGGTATTTACGTGTATTGTGCTCACCAAATGCCTTATTTCTTAGAAGGGGGAGATGTCTCAGTTGTTTACACACACAAAGTTACTTACTAATAAGCAGCAGATAACATTGCCAGGGCCTGGTAAGCAGACCAGGCACCCAGCAACGCTTCTGCCCTCTGTGCTCTTGCCCTGTGACTCAGGGCTACCCTGGCCTGGGCTGCTGGTGAAACATACATGAAGCCAGATGTGACATGACCGAACACCTGTTTGTGTGTTAGCTAGAAATTTCCACGGCAGCGGTGTGCAGTGCTAAGCAGCACCAGCAGATGGGGTGGTTACAATGCCTTCCAGCCCGCGATGCCTCATTACTCACCGGTGTGTTTTCCCCTGCAGAGCTCTGAAGCTTATTTTTCTTTAGGAATCAGCTTTTTGTGGTTAATGGTATTATTGCCTATTGCCTGGCTTAATTTAGTGATCACTGCTGATGTTCGAGGGTTTGAGGCACTGCTTTTCAGGACAGTATCCCAAGGGCTGCATCCTGACAGTGACTTGTGAAACAGCACAGAGGAGTGGTCCGTAGCAATACCAGTGACAGAAAGACCTCGTTTCTGTTTGGTGAGCCAAGTGACATTCATACCAAGTTTCCTCCTGTTTGCAAGACTGAGATATGTAGCAGATTTTAAATATTAGTGGGTTTTGTTTGAGGAGATTTTGGAGAGAGGGCATTGACTCTAGATTAGCTGTAGCAGTAACATTTTTATACACAAATCATTACAAACTCTTTTTATTTGGTCTTGCAAAAAGACATGCTTTTTACACAGACACACTTTTTTCCTATCAATTAGGTCATAAATTAAGGATCTTATATCCATATCTTATATCCATAAGAAATCACATATAGTAACCCATTGTTGCAACTACGCTTTGCTTTCAACGTACCATTACTTGGTATAACAGAAGATGACCTATAGAATTCTCATAGCCTGGTTTTCTCAGGCTAGTTGTGACATTTTCTCTTTGAAAAGTGGTAATTTCTCAAAGTTCAAGCCTTTTGAAGGAAAGAATGTGTTTTCACTTTTACGTGAAAAAAACCTTTAAAAATTTTTCATTTGTTGATGATGCTCTGCAAAGACTAGAGTACTTCTGTCATATGATGTGATCAAAACTGAGACAAATATAAAACATGAAAACATTTTTTTAGTAAGACCTCAGATGCTCATCGTCTACAATTAATGTTCTATATGAAAACACTACAAAAATCTGTTTGGAAACATGATACAGCTTAAACCACTAAGCACCTTTGAGTGCAGCAGAGCTGTAGGATGGGGATAAAGGACTGGGAATCAATTTACCATATAAAGTGGTTTTTCACCATTCATTTCATTTGCTAGCTCTGAAAGGCAAACAGTTGTCATAGAAACAGTAAAATAAGAAATCCATTTGTTGAGACTGGATGATGTGTTTCCTTTGGAAATGCAAATAAAGGTTCACTAGATAGATTTTTGTCAAGTGTATATCCTGCCAGAACTTTTAGCCTGGAATAATATGCTTCTGGTTGTGCTTGTTTCATTTAAATGGCTAATCCTTTCCATGCTGGTTGGAATTTTACAGCATGCCGTTCGGACTTTTACAGCATGCTGTTCTAGTTCCTGTGATTTCATACTGCAACTTGTAATCTTAAAAAAATTTCAGACCATGTCTTCCATCCTACATCACCACATAGGAGCTTTTGAAAATTTGCCTGGAAACAAACATGTCAGGACCTCTCAGGAATCATTGTCTTGCTATGTTCTCATCTGCTTTATGAGAGCCACTGTGTGAATTACTGTCTGTTAAATGGCTAACAGTTGCATAAGCTGCTGTTTCAAGCATCTCTAGTGATGACACTACTATCACTAGTCCTTGGCCCTGTCTGTGATATTCTAGTATGCTATGAAATCAGTGGCTTGGGATGCATAGGAAGGATGCAAAAAAAGTGAATTGCTTCACTTATTCTAACACCAGACGAGCTGTGAGTGAGCCTGAAATTTGGATTAAGAATGAAAAATTTTCTAGCCTCTGGAAAGAGCAGAGCTAGAAGTACAAACTGACTGTAGTGATAGCAGTAGTGCAGACACCTCCAAACTTGCTTTGAAGTAGCTCAGTTTCCAGCACCAATGTCATGGTTGGAGTTCAGTGCAATCTGATTTACTTTTTGACAAAAGTTCTGTGCTTCCTTTGTCAGATTGTTAGTGGTACTCAGGCTGCTAACATGAAGCAAATCAGACCATCACAAGAATTGCTGAAGAAGCCAGTTCACGCCCCTCAGAAAACCTCAAAACATACTTGAGCCAGCACCTGGTATGGTTACTCTTTGGCTGTCAAATCACATTCTGAAGTAGCACAGGTGCTTTCTGCAAAAAGATTAAAAAGATAAAAGATTCAGTGGCGCCCTGAAAAATTGGGAATACCAGAAAATGTCATTTTAATAAAGGACAGTGTACTCAGGTTCATAGTTCTAGAAAGAGGGCCGATCTGGAATAATATATGTAATTGTCTACATTTATGCTTCTGAAATGAAGCAGAATCCAAGCAGTGGACTCCCATCACAAACTCCTGTCTGTACCACAGCACACATTGTGCCATTAAGGTTCACTCAACTGCCATGATGTTCAGTTTTCTCACTGTACATGGCTCATATATTGACATGGCACAATGAAGCAGTATAGTTAAAATGCCTATATTTTCAAACATGTATTCATAAAATGTCCAGTAATGTTTACCACAAGTTTCAAGAAAGGAAGAATCACAGAGTTGTAGGGATTGGAAGGAACTTCTGGAGATCGTCTAGTCTACCCCCCTGCTAAAGCAGGTCCCCTAGAGCAGGTTTCAAAGGAAAGCATCCAGATGGGTTTTAAATATCAACCGGAGAAGGACACTCCATAACTTTTCTAGGCATCCTGTTCCAGTGCTCTGTCACCCTCAAAGTAAGGAAATTCATTCTCATGTTCAGATGGAACTTGCTATGCTCCAGTTTGTGCCCACTGTTCTGCCACTGGCCACCACCAAAAAAAAGCCTGGCCCCATCCACTTGACTCCTATTCTCTAGATATTTATAAGCATTGATAAGATCCCCTCTGTCTTCTCTAGGCTGAACAGCCCCAGGTCTCTCACCCCTTCCTCATAAGGGAGATGCTCCAGGCCTCCAGTCATCTTTGTGGCCCTCCACTGGACTCTCTTTAGGAGTTCCCTGTCTTTTTAGAGCTGGGAAGCTAAGAACTGGACACAGTACTCCAGATGTGGCTTCACCAGGGCAGAGAAAGGGGGTAGGATCACCTCCCTCGACCTGCTGGCGCCACGCTCTTTTTAATGCACCCCAGGGTCCTCTTGGCCACCAGAGCACACTGCTGGCTCATGGCCAGCCTGTTGTCCACCCAGGACCCCCAGGTCCTTCTCTGCAAAGCTTCTTTCCAGTAGGTCAGTCCCTAGTACCTTTGGTGTTGTTTACCCCCTTCAATAACACTGTCAAAAGGTCCCTTCTTCCTTTTTGAAGAGTCAAAATTGAGTCTTTAGTCATCTTTGAAAATCAAAACCCTGGCTCTGGCCTATGTGCATGCTGCACAGATGAATTCTGAGATATAAGAAAAGCTTACCAAGTTTTCACAAATTTGTCAAGTGGTCTTGACCTGGTGAATTTAGGGCCATTTTTAAGACGTTGTCAGTGAAGTGTTTGACAGAGGTCTTGAAGAAAAAAGAGAGCTTCTGACTAAAAGAAGTTGATTGTGCTTTTACCACTGATTTTAAGCACTCAAAATTTCACACTGAAATGGTCCTCAAATTATGGGAACTGCATTTTGAAAAAAAATAAATAACATAAGACTGTCACTTGAAAAGTAAAATATTTTATCTTCCTGCCAAGCTCTATTTTTGAGTCTTTTTCAGTGTTATATATATCATATAGACAGGAGAAGATAAGTAAATTTAGTAAGTCTATTTAAAAAGCTATAATTTCCTGATACGTAGAGTAATAATAAAACCTTGAGAGAGTTTCTTATTACTATTTTATGCCCAGTGACTAACATTAAAGGAAATGATTACCATTCCTTTAAATCTGAGTAGACTGTTTCAGCAAAAAAAAATTCATTGTTTCACTTTGTAAATGTAGATGTCATGAAATGTATCTAAAGTGTGTCTTGAAGGAAATATTTGCATCATCTTTTCCTTTAATTTTTCTTGAGCTTTAAATTTTAGAGGCAAGTGATAGCAATGTGGATTCTTCACTTCAGAATGGAATGTGAAAATGCGTAAAAAGAGAAGAATGGATGAGTTGGAAGAGGATAAACAAAGAAACTTGTATGCTGTTTTTCAGCATCCAACTCTGTATATTCTTGAGTTGTAAAATCTTGCTTAAAATAAGCTTTCATCTGCTGTTGGTCTCTACATGGCTGTGGTTTTTTTTTTTTGTCTGCTCTGGCCAAGATTACAATTAGTACCAACATAATATTGTAACAGCCATTCTCCTGAGATTTCTTCCCCAAGAACTGCAGCATTCTTGAAGACCGCTTAAGAAACTTGCTATGGAGAGGATTTAATTGCTAGTGTTTTAGATGAAGAAAACTGAAATACAAATTGGAGAACTCTCTGCATTTTGAGGGTTTTCTTTATAATATTTAAAAATCTTCCAAGGCTCACCTTTTACTGGAGCACCAATACACTTTAAGGAGAACTGCTCCAAGTTACGCAGTGAAAATATTCCCCTGTTGCCAATCACATTACAAATTGTAATGTTTTCTTTGAAAATAACTTGTTTCGGGTGTACCTGAGGATTAGAAATTTATATGAATGTTTTATAAAAGCTGGAAAATATAGTTCAATTATCTACTATGCTTACAATAAAAGTATAAAATGATATAGAACAGGCAGGTATAGTCACAGATAAAAGGGAACAGTGAGCCAGACAACAGTGAAACCATGCTATTCCACATAAGTATTTGTCCTTTGTCATGTTGGTGGTGAATTCTTCTCTGTCTTCTGGGAGAATGTGGAGACAAAATGCATATTGTCATTCTCCATTTAATATTTTTAGGGAGTTTATTTATATGGGAGGTTGTTTTTTTTAAATAATTCGTTTTTTGCGTTTAAAAACTGAATATTTGAGTTTGTAGAGTGCTTAGAGGAAGGGCAGTTGACAATTCTTAATAAAGAAACCACTTGCATAACTAAAGAACAATGAAGCAACTGGAGAGAGGCAACACCATCTGGAGGAAAAGATTGATGCATTATTGAGAGGCCAAGGGTCTGCAAAAAAGAGATGTCTCTGGGCTACATAATTAACTTTGGTATTCTATTTCTTTATGATGTGTGGGTTGTGGGTTAGTTCAGAGATCAATGAAGCTCATGCAGTATTCTTTAAAGGCTGGAGAGAGAGATGCTTATGACTTAAAGAGCTGGGACTTTTTTTTTCTTTTCTTTCCTTGGAAACAAATTTATTTATTTGAATTTCCTGGAAACTGAAATAATTATTTATTCAAAGTTTTCACCACCTGTGTAAAACCCATCTCTCCTGGTGTTGCAAACAATCCCATGATTTGGCAGATGTCACAGCTGCTCTTCATACTTGTCATGCCTTGGTGACCTGTAACGCCAAGAAGAGACCAAAAAGTAATAATTAATCTGTCCTAAAACATTTAGTTCTTTGCTACAAACTGAGATTACTGTCCTTTATTCCCCATTTTCTCATGTTGATCGTTGCTTTAATGGGCTACTGTATGCTCTGTGGATCATCTCCATGATGTAAGAGCTTTGATTCAATAACTATGAGGGAGAGGGGAGTTAGTGCCATCCAATTATCATTCAGGTGTTTCTTCATTCTTTTAATTAAGCTAGAACAGCAAATTGCAAGAATAAAATGCTATGTGAGAAATAAAGTTAATTTTCATCAAATGTAATCCAGTCCTCCCAGAAACCTAATAAGGATGTTTTTATGAAATAATGTTAATGTTTGGCTTGCCGAGTATTCTCTGTCTAACACTTTTCTGAAGTGGCTTTTGTGAACTGTGTTGAATAAGCATTTTTTCTTTCAAATCTTGATTTGTCCTATTGACTTTTTGCTTTTTAGCTTTAAAATCCTGTATTTGTAACAGAACAGCATCTCCCATAGTGAAAGATAGATGAAAAATACATTCTGGGGCTAGAGTGCTGGACTACACAGAAGTGTAAGTGGATCTTAGGCACATGTTCATTGTTCTTTGACATTTAATTTTAATATTTTACAAAAATATTTTACAAAAAAGTGGTTTGAGGAATCTCTTATTTTTAAGCAATTTTCTCAGATTTCTAGCGGTGTAAATGCTTTTAAGCTGGGAAAACACAAATGCACTGATTGATCAATGGAAATAGAACAATAATAGTTTCTTATTACTCCAGTGGAAATTATGTAAGCATATGAAAATGTGTGAGAATCTGCGCTAGGTAACAACTCTTGAATACATTTTTGGGTATGAGAAATAGACTAAATTGTATTTGTGTTTGGAGAGAAGTACTTTTCACCTGAATAGGATCACTAGAGTTACAAGCCTGAACAATGGAAAACATCAGAAACTTCAGCTGAGTATAATAGAGAGGACCCAATTGCTGTTTTGGGTGTGAAATTAATGTGCTGTGTTAGCACAGAGCTTGTGTAATGTAGTGCAGAATCAGCCTGGTAGATTTCTTTCAAGTTCAGTCCATTTCTCCATGAGAAACGGGCCTAACATAAACCGTCAGAAATAAAATCTCTCAGAAATCCCTCAAGGACAGACTGTTGAAGGTAGCAGTTCCTTACTAGAAAACATGCAATTCTTTCCTTCCCAAACAAATAGAAGCTATCAACAGAGTTGATGGCTACATCTAGCAGTAGGCCTTCTTGGTGAAGGTTTCACTTTGAGGAAGGCCCAGTTTCATGAAGCACTGCTGGGTCTCAAGTGCTTGTTAACAGCACCTCAGTGGCACCACCACCTTCTTGGAAAAAATCTGTGGGTAGTCATTCTCCCTTGCCCCTGAAAAAAAAGAAAAAAGGGGAAGAAGAAAAAGGTGGTGGTGTCTTTACAAAAATCAGTTACACTGTCTGCATCGCAGTGGCATTAATCAGGGAAACGTGGTCTGAAGAAGAAGGTGGTAGGAGTTCCGAATGAAGGTGGTTGGTTAAAATAGAAAATCTTCTCCAAGCCTAAAGTAAACAGCTGGTAGTGCAACTATAAGTCTGGGCAAAGCTAAAGAAAGGAGGATAAGGAGTCAATTTATTGCATATATCGACAGTTTTGGGTGGGCTTTTTTTGATACCTCATTTCTATCTACCAAAGTTGGCTAAAAAAAATGGAAGAAAAAAAAAGAGAGAGAGAGGGAGAAATGCTGTGAGTGTTTATTGAGTGTTTATTAGCCTCCATTTCAGTGAAACTACCTCAGTTTAGCCCTAAGAAAAGCCAAGTTGTGTCACTCTGAATGTGGGGGACAGTGTTGTAAATGAGAACAGAGTAAAACCAAATGAAGGTCTGGCAAAATAAGTAACACAGCACAGCTGGTGTTGGTCTTGAAGGAAGGAATGAAATGGAAGGAAGCAGCTATGAGGCCTTTATTTTTCCCCTTTCTCTAGTGGCCTGTCAGTCTCTTTCCATGGTGGAACCTGCCAATTCTGGGATTTCTTTGCAGATGTGTTACCTGCTTGCTCACAAGGTATCTTTGCTACGTAATTTTAGATGGTCAGTGGCTATCCTTGAAATATTGAGTGCTTTTGTTCTGCTGAAACTTTTTTGCGTTATTCTGTATAGAATTGGGGTACAGATGGTAGTTGTTCCTTTACATGAAAACTCCAAAATACCGTGATATCTAAGAGTGACACATGGATATACATCTCCTTCCTTTCTTCTTCCTCTTTACTCCACCACGTGTGCTGAAAGTAGAATTACAAAAGGTCCTTAGACAGGCCTTACAAGCTAAGGATGAGTGCTGGGTTTCTGTCTGTGCTCCCTACCTCCTCCTCCCCTGCATACCACCCACCCATGCACATGCTTGTTGGCTTAACCACAAGCCAGTAACAAGCTGTTTCTTGCTGAAAATGAGTTTTATTTTTCACATATATATTCAAAAAGTCTTGGGAAGGCACTTTCTGTGGTAATTTGTCTAATGGGTAATTTTCAGGTACATTAAGGTTGTAGATCAGAAAGGTGCTAGAAGTTGGAATTGGGGTTTCATTTGTAGTATTGTAGGGTCAATCGTGATAGCTATTTAAGTTTTAAACCATTTCAGCTGTTCTGCTGTAAACGGAACACTGGCTTCCTATTAGAGGAGAGCCTGTAGAATGATGTAATCACACATTCAGGAATTCAGAGATGTTATGCATGCAGAGTTGCTTGTGATTGAAATGTCATCTCCTCTAAAACCTGAAGAATAAGCATTTCTAATGCTCAGGTTGTTTCCATGCAAAGCTGATTCATAAAAAGATTGATAAAGGTTGGGCTCAGAGGCAGCCAACACTTCTTAAGGAAAGCACAAGAAAAATAACTGCCTCAATTAAGAGAATTGCTCTGTGTTTTTCTTTAGAAAAATCTGACAATGACGTTACATCGCTATTTTTAGGCGGAAAATAAAGTGGAACACTGGGTTAATGGAAAGCAGCCTGCACAAGCTGAGCACTATGGAATATTCAGCAGTGTGTAGCATATGTGCGGTATGCTATATGTCTGAGGGAAAGGCACACAATCCACCTGCTCCTTAACTGCGCGTTAGATTTTGTGCCTGAGAAGAAAAGCTGGCTCTATTGGCAAAACAGGAACTGTAGCTGGAAACAACTCTTCATCCTCTCCTCACTTCCTAAATTCCTTGAGCTTATTTTAGAGGCGAGACAGCACTAGCGCTGCCGTCTGAGCACAAAAGGTGTCGAGCCGTAGGAAGGGAGGAATTTGACGTATGCAGTGGTATTCATGGTGCCCTTCTGCAAATGGTCTGCCTGCTTATTCTATAGTGCAGTTCCTCAAAAGAAAATGCCCTGAATTTCGCAGCTCTCCTGGGCTCACGCTGGTAGGCTGCACAGAGTTTTACACAAAGTTTTTAAGGGTTCTCTGTTTGCAAGCATTGCGATACTGTTGGTATTGTGTTGGACAAAGGAGATGATCTGCACTTCTGGCTGTCAGAGGCTCAGTTTCAGATACTTGAATGACTTGTAGATGCTTCCAGATCTAAATGGTTGCTGCTTGCACGTGTTTTCTGATTTTGCTAGTGCAGTTGAAAGGGATTGAGCTCAGCCCGAAAACATCAAAATATGTAGTTAATATTTGCGTACATGTGATGAATTAGCATGATTTTTTTTTATAACTTATGATCTGTACAAGAGGAGACTTGTGGCATTCCTCTCATTTTCATCAGTTGCTGTTAAACATGATGGTCTGGATGCAGTCTCTGTTTTGGGAAGTGCATGGATTCCTGTTTGCAGAAGATCATGTGAGAGAGGGCAATGCTACACTGGCCCTATATGTTTCCCTTCCTCCTGGCCATGGTCAGGGGCTTTCTTCTCTAAACTGGGACATTATGGTTTCTGGGTAATGAGAAAAAGCCAAGTGGGGATTCTCTCAGTCCCTGAGATGATGCTGAATCACTGACTGTAATGAGGCAGTTCATATACTTAAAGTGAGGCATATACCAAGCACCTCGCTGAACCCGGCTGAAAGTGGGACAGCAAGTGGCTGTCAGGTTAGAGAAGGATTCATGTGGGTGGGAGAAGAGAGCTTTCTGTGCAGCTCCCCAACTCTCAAGACATAATATGGATGAATTAGAGACACTAGAGAAAACAGAAAACCCTTTATATGATTTTTTTTTCTCCTAGAATGAACAGATTAAGGGTTGATTAATTCATGATGATTGTCAGCTTAATGAAGAATATAAAGATCATAGGGAAAAACCGAGCTCTTTCCGACTTACAGTGTCTGATTAGAGCAGTCATCTGGAAAGCATAAGCTGTGATGGTATGTCTGTATTTCCAGGAATAGATTAATAACTAAATTGGCTGTTCTGTTATAGCTTTTCTGACAGCTTCACATTGTCTACAGTTACTACATTTGTAGATATTGTGCCTTTTCCAAAGGCTGCTGCTCAGCTGAAAGATCAGCGTGTGTTCAGACTTTTCCCAGCTGGAAACAGCACTTGTTAGCTGCTGGGTGGAGGAGGCACCAGCCGCAGCTGCAGCCCCTCAGCAGTGTGGGGCAGGAGCTGGAGGGATGGGTGGGAGAGCTGGAGAGCACGGGGGTTGCTCTTCCTGCCCTGCAGGAGGACCAGGGATTCTCATCTCTATTGATGTCTCCTGTCCTCTGCAGCTGGAACCACCACCTCATATTTCCCGTTATTCCTTGTTTGCTTCTGGCAATCTCCTGCTTCAGGCAACCAATAAATTTGTCTGTGCCTAAGAGACAGCCAAAGAGAGGTGCATGCTGATGGCTTTCCCTCCCCTCACTCGCTTCATTTTTTCCCTGGAAGAATTGTTTTTTTTTAAATCCACATTATAACATTAGAGCTCCATTTTGCTGTTATGCCTGAGCCCAGCTGAAAGTTAACTGATGGTTTTCAACCTTTTCCTGGCTGTGTTTTAGTGATATTGACAGACAGAAGCAAGTGAAAAATACACTTGAGAATTTGCTTGTTCAGTGCAGATCCAGATCTAACCTGTAAGTGTATTTGCCATAATTAAAGGTTTATGTAGCTGCTAGCTGTCCCTGATGTGCTACCTAAATCATGATGTATATATACATGTACATTCCTCATGCTTGAAGTTTTGATTAAACAGATAAATGTAAGGGTATCTCTGATTAACTGACAGCAAAAAATAATCTTGTCTTTGTCTGAGTATATCACCATGCTTTTGAAATTTGCTAGTAGTTATGTGTCCCTCCATCTATGACCTGGTTTAGCTGCCAATGAAGTTTACAGAAGTTTTTCCACTGGCTCCAACCAAAACCAGATCAGGCCACTAGAGAACAGATGATAAATTACATTCATAAGCTGGAAGCTATCACAGGCATTGATCAACACACGCATGAATTTCTGCCCAGGCAGGGTGCGCAATTTGGCACACTTCACTTGGGAATACACAGGATGCTCTCTGTGGTACAGGGAAGGGCACAAATCTAAAGCAACATTGAATTTTACTGCCCTGCTGAGGCTTTTCTTGGAGCAAGTATTGAGAGTTTGTCAAAGGAATCACAGGTACATTGCTGCTGAGGTGCCTGGCCCCTCATAAAAGAGTTTCTTTGTTATATTTTAAGAACCTGTCCTTCTTTCTCTTTTATTGCTGTCGATAATAAAAGCCCAAAAGCTTAGCATGAGAATCTTACAATTTATCTTCATTTAAAATTGCTAGTTCTTCAGTAAAGTGGTGTGCTTAGAGAGAGGTCTGCAAAAGCACATAATTTCAGGATTCTTTACCAAACAATATTCTTCAGTTTATTAAATACATCTTTTGAGATCTTCTAAGTGTTCTTTAACCTTCTAAGACCAGATATTAAATGTATTTCAACTTCAAAGTAAGAGTAAAAATATCATTGAATATATAAAGTGATGCTATCTTTTGCACTAAAAGCATGACTATTATCTTTCTTTTCCCAGGGAACGTTTTCCCCATTATCTGCCTTGCCAAACAACTAGTCTCACTAATAAATAATTCAACAGCAGGAGACTCCAGAGCTGTCTGTATAAAATTATGGCATATATTAGCTGATGCCCTCACTAGCCAGCAGGTTCTAAGAGCCTTGGTGAAATGGCATTGCTAAATCCCTGGACTGTCCCCTAAATTTTCAGGTCTCTGCTGTTAGAGGCTGACTGCTCCACCTGAAAAACAAGGACAAGAGTAAGTTTTGCTTTTTTTCCGCCAAAACCGTTTTCTTTCTAAACTCATTAAGTCTGCCTGAATAGCACAAATATGTCTCCAAAATTCATCATCTAAGTCAAGATGAATTGAGCTGCTGTTTCTAAATGTTAGCATTGGTGTTTTTTTGCCTTAATAAAAGAAACATTTTAAGTGTCTGGTGGGTTAAAAGGGGAAAAAATAAATGGTTTGATCACTGAAGAAAGGTCACCATGCCCTCTACCTGAACTATTTGTGTGAAACTGTGTGTAGGTAATTAAAATTCAATATAAATTCTTGAAAGCTTGAGGGTCATACTAATTTCAGGTGAAGTCTTTATCTCAAGGATCCTTCTTTTCATTGTGAAGACTTTACCTAAGGAATGAAAACACTGGAAGTAATCAGTATTGTACTTCTACTGGGCAAACTATTACAAAAATGACTCAGGCTGACTGTGCCAGAATTCTAGGCTCACCCCAGGAGCTCTCTAGCCCTTCAGGGTCTCGCCTTGCACTTTTGTACTGCTGGCTTTGGTTTGTGCTGTGCAGCTTGCAGGAAGCTTTGGACCATCTGAAGACTTCAGAGTAATTTCATAGTGATGAAAGCTATGTGTACAAACTTGCTGCAGATTAGAGAAGCCCTGTCTTTTAATAATGGTCTTATCTTTAAAAGATAAAGATTCAGTAAAATTGTAATTTTTTTTTTTTTTTTGCAAATAGGGTTTAAGGCTTTGTGAAACTGTGAAGTCAAAGCAGAAACTGGTATGTACCTCTTCTGGGCTCAGTGTAGTTAGATTTGAATATAACACTGTTTTGTTAAGAGCTTTAAGTGTTTCTTTTCTTATTTTCTTCTTGTCAATAACATATAGAATTCTCAGTCCTATCCCAGATTACATCAGTCCATGCACCTAACACTACAAGATCTTAAAAGCGAGATATACAGACAGGAAAATACAGGGCAGGAAAAGATCTTGTGGCTTTTTGTTTGTTTCCTACTGATGGAATGCTGATTAGAATTAAGTCATTAACACAAGGTCACACCCTCTGAATCCATTTGTTGTCTTCATTGTCAGACAGTTTTTTTGACTTTGCTGGTTCTGTAATAGAGTTTGTGTTTTAGCAGATGTGCTCCTTAGTTGTTGCAGGAAAACATCTGAGGAAGACACTGGCTAAGGCACAGGGATTGGCTGCCCTACCAACTGCTAGGCTTCTTCATCTTGACAGAAGTTAAGGAGGAAATTGCAGTCATGTAGGACCTCTGCAGCATCTGAACCCAGCCAGAACTACTCAGTACTGTCTGCTGTGGATGACTGAAGTTTCCACCAGTTTCGCAGTTTTTACAGGGATTAGAATGAGTAATGAAAAGACAGATCTTGTAAAGTCCCAGCTTCTATTGTAAGATGTAGGTAGTATATAAATAGCATAGGATACCAATGTCTTGCCCAAAAAAACTTCAAAGAAAGACATTAATGCATGTAGTTGTATAGATGTGACTAGTTGCTGCTCTTAGTTCTTATCTTAAAAAAAGGACTGGTTGAGTTTCGTCTAAGAGTACCCAATATATCTGAACTGGTGCTTCTGAAAGCAGTACTGAGCAGTACTGAGGGTTCAGGAGCTTGCCCTTGTCTCACCCTGACCCTGTATCTGAGCAGGACCAGGAGTCTGTCAGCCAGGTCCTGTAAGAGTTTGGTGCACAGGCCCACAAGCTGCAAAACAGAGCCAGAACATCTTTGGCCAGATTTGAGAATTGAACCCATTCTCAGACTGAACCCTAAACTGAGTCCTAAATTATTTCACAAGAAAAGTTTTGAAATGCAGTGTCTTCAGGGCTTTGGAATACCACAAGACTTAGTTTCTGGTTTTACAGAATAGATTTCAAAAGTTTTTGTTTGGAAATAATTCATTTTTCAGGGCGGGGGTGGTGAAACGAACAAAACTAATAATCTCATTTCAATGATGACTAGCATTTTCAGTCTGGCTATAAGGTTTGTTCTGAAGTATTTGTATTGAAAGCTTTGGAAAGAACATAGAGTTTTTTGATTGTTTTTTAAGTTCTGTGTTAACATTGCCCAATTTTACAAAAAAAAATTATTCAAGCTTTGCTTCTTTTTTTTCTTTCATATTTGCCTGCCCTTTACCCTTCCACTTTCTTCCATTTGGTTGTGCTTAAGTTATATGCAGAGCAGTTCTATCAGAGGGATAAAAGCCAAATCCCCATCCTTTCCCCAAATTCCTCCCATCGGTAGAGCTGTTGCTCAGTGATGTGCAGGTGGCTCAACCTTGAGTCTTACAGTTTTCTTATGGTGGCCCAGTGGCAAAATTGCACAGCCCTGGAATGGCTGTCACAGCCCGCATAGCAAAAGTCCATGGCAACCCGAAGCAAGAGGGCAAGAAAACTTGAAAATTAATAGTTAATGTAAATACTTCCCTTTTCTGAAAACTCTCTGTCATATCCTGTATGAACAGTATAGAAAACAAATTACCTCCCTGCAAACATGAAAGTTTGAGTTGATCTCTTCAGGAAAGTTCTGTAGGTAGCCCTGTTTTGTAACTGTGAAGGGACAGGGTTGGTGATAATCATCTCTGGCTGTGATTTACAAATGGAAAACTTGTACTGAGCCATGTGTCAGAAGAAGCGGACAGGGCTGAAAATGCTGCTCTCAAAGAGAAAGGTTGGAGTCACACAAGGATACCCAGTGACGGTAGTGTGCCCCCCTTCAGGTTAATTGCAAAATGTGTTAAGAAGAAAAAAAAGTATATAATATGATAGAGAAACTTTCATGTGTATGTTGTGATGCTCATTCTCTGGGTTTGTCAGGGAAATAAAACTAGCCTCTTAGCTTCCTCTGGGAAATGACACCAGCTCTTTGTGACGTGTGGCCTTGGATTGCTGTGCAATGATGTGGCCCTGTGTGCAGCATCTCAGCCTCTTTCTGCGTGTGCTCAGCACGTCTCCCTGGCTATGTGGGAGCATGCTGTGCCGGTGGGTCCCATTCTGGGCATGTACAGTATCAACATCAGACTGCACTGAATAAATGAGTCTTACTCGAGTTTGGTTTGAGCACAGCAATACAGTCTTTAGTACTACACATGCATGAAGAACTACTGCCATTGACTAGAAAGCTGCTATCTGGTTGGTATATTTGAGCTTTGAGGATATTTGGGAAAGCTTTCTACTAGGAATTATTAAATGGTCTGCAATGAGCACCAGCAGATGTTTTGGAAAAAGATTTACAGTAAAGGGGGAGCCCATATAAGAATCCTCCCTTCCTGAAGAGGGACCCATTTTTGTTTTTCTCTTGGGCAGTAAGAATCTAGAGTAGCCAGGATTTGCCCACCAAGGTATTACAGACCTGCCTGGTACAGCATCCTGCTGGAAACAGGCTACTCTTTGACAAAAGCCCTAAAATTAAATTTATCACATCCTGATGTTATGAGGATGTAACTAATGTTGTTGAAGATTATTGCTAGGCCTATTTGTTGTCCTTCATTTAGCACCATGTTGGCTATGTCTGTGTCACAGGGAACTGAGCTATCAGCAGTGGCATTCAAATACCTACAAAAGCCATAGAAGAATCCCCTTGCTGGATATTCATAGCAGAATTTTTATGTTTACTATATCCCTCACATGCAAGATAAAAACCTCTGGGCATAAAATGTAGGCAGTGGGAAGAGAATTGTGAGTGAAGCTTGCAGAGCTCAAAGGTGATCGAGTGGATTGAGACAGCACTGAGGGGCATTAGCAAAGGAAGATTTGCTGTGTGGCACCTTGGCCCAGGTAGTAGCCACCTGAGACACTCCTCCAGAGGGGAGAAACTTAGGGAAACTGAGGAGAGGAAAGTGAATGGCTAGGTTCAAAAGAGATTTCCCTTGTAGGGCATGGAATGGCCCTGACTGCTTGAGAGAGGTCACAGGCAAGCTGCAGGAAGCAGCAAATCGCACAGGGATTCTCTGAATGGAGAGTTGAAAGCAAAACAGGGGAAGCTCATGGATTAAAGGTGAGGAGGGAAGTGTGTTGCTACTGATGGAGCTCTAGTTTAAGTTACCACAAAAAGAAAACTTCTAGTTGAATTAACAATTGTGTCTACCTTTAGTATGTGATTAAATTCCTATTTTATGTTTTCGCTTTCGTCTTTGTTACTCTATTATTTAATTCAAGCCATTTACTGCTGCCATCACTTTTTTTAATGTGTCAGCCCACTGTGAGTAAGTGTAGTGGAAATCAGTCAATGTACACTAATTCTAAGTCTCTCCACATGAGCCATAGGTATGGCTCACACATGTAAAGAAAATGAGTGGCTGTTTTCTGGAAATAGAATTTGCACTGTAACCGTCACCTGGTGTGTTGCTTCTCATAGGCTTTGTTAAACAAGGTGTCAACAATGGTTCATTTGATTAAAAGAACGTTTGCTCATAGCTTGTCAGGCTTGTAGTAATTTTCAAGTGAATTAAGATGTTGATGCATTTTTTTTTTAAAGTAAAAAACTGGAGTATGACAAGAAATGGAAATACTAGTAAGACTGATAAGAGATTTTGATAGTCTGTGCTTGTGAACTGCAAAGTCTAGCAGGTAGTAACTCTAACACTGAGTTATAACTCATCTTTTATGTTCAACTTTACGATGTGCACCAGGCAGAGCCAAAATGTGTACGAGTGCAGATGTGCTGAAAAGCGAAGATCTGTGATAAATATGTTTAATGTACTTGAAAATTTTAGAATGTTTTGGGAGCACAATAAAAATAAAACATCTGCCCTATTATGATGCTTAACCGAGTAAAACAAGAAATGAGAAATGCCAGACATTCATTTCTTTTTCACAGAATACATAAAAAAGAAATGTATGGTCTCATTTCCTCTGTCCTTGAACTGCATCCTTTTTACTACAGCTATATCACCATTGTGATTGTACGGCCTAGATGCTGGCTTTCTGAGTACGGAGAACATCCCTAAAAATAACGATGTTGTTCCAGTTTGCTTTTAGAATTTGACCCAAGTATGTATTCCTTGAAAGATCGCTTCAAATTGCAGGAGGAAGAATGGTGAAAACGTTTGAGAAATTTCATCTCTGCGTGATAGGGACAGTCTCTGATAATCCTATTTCTTTTGTGCATAAAAATTGCCCTCTTATTATTTGCTGATCTACACAATAAAGGGCGCTGAAAATTGGTATCTGTCTGCTAAAGTGATCGGTGATTTGGAGCTGTGTGGTATTAAACTCAGTCATTCTTTTTCAAGTTTTCAAGTATTTCAATTGAGAAACTCAGAAGTATCTTCATGTTTTTGTCTCAAAGTCAACTTAGAGCTTGAAGGTCTAGGTAGCATGTCTCAGGCCATAGGTGCTGCCATAAACAAATAACAATATAAATGCCACACTTGTTCAGCACAGACTAACCTCTTCCCTTTAGCTGCTATTTGAAATTAACTTTTTTGCTTGCCTTTTCTTGGAGGAACAGGGGAGCATAGATTAGTTAGCTCCATACCTACTATGTAAAACTTATTTCTCCTAAAGAATTTTGGAATCATCTGGGTTGGAAAAGACCTTCAACATCACCAAGTCCAACCATCAACCAGATCTACCAAATCCCTTAGTGCCACATCCACGTGTCTCCTAAACATCTGCAGTGGTGAGGACTCCACCACTTCCTGGGACAGCCCATTCCAGTGCCTGACTATCGCTTAAAGAAATTCTTCCTAAATACCAGGTGTCTTCAGCATGGGGCATTGTTCCTGACCCTCACTAGCTTCAGTGGGACCTGTACAGACAAAAGGAGGCTTGTAAGAGCCAGACAGATCAAATAGTTCAATAGATCAATAGCTAAATTGCTTAGTTTTCACTCTGCACACAGATACTCCAACTCCTCCTAAAGCACTAAGAATGAGATAGATCACAAAACTACATAAAGAATAAACGTGCAATACTATTAGTTTACATTTAAATGTATATTTAAACATATATTTTAAATAACACATTTATACATATTTATACATATCTGTTTTAACAGATACCTGATATAATCTGATACGACTTTAGTCTCAAATGTATTGGCCACTGAGTGCATCTGTTAAAACAGATTTGAGCTAAAACTCAGTGGAGATTTAGGTTAGATATTAGGAGGAAATTCTTTACCTGGGGTGGTGAGGCACTGGAACAGATTGCCCAAAGAAGTCATGGATGCCTCACCCTGGAGGTGCTCAAGGCCTGATTGGATGGGCTCTGGGCAGCCTGATCCAGTGGGTGGCTGCCCTGCCCACGGTAGGGGAAGTTGGAGCTGAAGGAGCTTTAAGGTCCTTTCCAATCCAAGCTGTTTTATGATTCTATGAAATAACAACATCAGCGGCTGTGCTCTTTATGCTAGGAAACAGCATATACTGGCAGAAAAAATATCTTAATACTTACCTTGTAATTATAGACTGTCTCATTAGTTTTTAAGATCTGGGATGGCTGTGTTAAAGGCTCTTGTCTTTTGGTTCTTAGCATGGCTGTCATGTGTTTTGGAAATCACTAAATAATAAGCCAGGTGGTTGATGCTGCTGTAATCTTTTATCTGGCTGAAAAAACTTTTTCTCTGATTTTCACGTGTAATTAGTAAGGTTGAAAGATCTATTTCTTTCTTCTGAGGAGGTGCCCTTAACAGTTTTAACAGTTTGTGTTTGATATCCTATTTACTTCATGACAGTAAGGACGGCTTGAAATGTCTTTGGAATTGTCTGACACAACCTTGTGATACTGAGTGATGTTTTTCGCCTGCTGAAGACCACTTCTTGACACTGCTGCCGATCCTGTGAGATTTCTGAAGATGCTGTCAATACAAGTATTACTATTCATCAACAAAATAACCTGTGAACTCCTGTAAAACGGAGGCAAGCCATATGAAATGAATCGTAATTTTAAAAACATCTCAGAAATTTACTTTCAGACTTCACTCCTGATATGACTTTAGTCTCAAATGTATTGGCCACTGAGTGCATTGCTCCAGCTATGAAACCTTGTGATGTATAAACTGCATCTGAGTGGTGCATTCCTTCAATTTCTGTGAGCCCTGAAGCAGAAGGGAGAGAGAGCACCTGGTTTTGCTCATTATTTCCTTTTGGCATGTGAACCATAGACTGCCTCTAGTCTCATGCTGCATCCTATTTTATCTGCTCTGCTTTGGCCAGTGGCATTACCTGACTGCTATGCACAACATGGAAATCATAGAGCTGTTTGAGTTGGAAGAGACCTGTAAAGGTCATCTAGTCCAGCTCCCCTGCAGCAAACAGGGACACCTACAGCTAGATCAGGTTGCTCACAGCCCAGCCCAGCCTGACCATGAATGTCTCCGGGGATGGGGCATCCACCACCTCTCTGGGCAACCTGTTCCAGTGCTTCAGTAAAGTAATACATGTCATGTTTCTGCAGGATGAACTAACAGCTTTTTCTACAGCTACTGTATTGTGGTATAGTATACTCATGAATGAATAATTAGGAGATGTTGAAAGTACTGTGATGTAATCAAAAAATCTTCTTTACAAATACATTTGTAAAACAGAAGGACAAGGAAGATAACTGATTTAACTATTTGCAACATAAAGTGATTCAATGAAAATTGAATCTGTGGAGTTATAGCATATGCAGTGGGTTTATTGCATATGCAAATTGAGTATCGAAGCAATTGTTTCTTTCTATCCCTCCTACTGTTAATTAGTTGGCAATTTGTTGCATGAGTCCCATGCTAAACAATGACTTCGCCACTTGCTGTTCTTTCACACTCTTCGTTATTTCAATTCTAAGTAACTAGAATAATTTAGAGACTACAACAACAAAAATGATGATCATAATGCAATTGTAAATGGGGGGATGTCCTGGAATGAGAGAAAAGAAAGTTTATATTCTTGCCCTGCTTTGTCTTGTCTCGGATAAGTTCCCTGTATTGATACATATGTACGTAAGATGCCTCAATGACTGAATGTTCTTGTTCTCAAAAATCAAGTAAGTCAATACAGAGTTCCTCTTGGCAAAAATGCCTGTCAGAAACTCCTTTGTGTGAAGATGAGAACTGCAATGCAAATTTCTCTGCACAGTGAACATGGTTTTTAATGTTCTTATATGTTTAAATGCTCTAATCCTTTCTTCTGGATTTTTAGGTGAGAACTTAAGCCTGAATTTTTCTTTTGTAAGATGTGGGGAGAACAGGGCTGTAGGGCTGTTGTGGATATGGAAAGAGGGGAGTGAATCTCTCTGGTTGCTTGTGCTTAGGCAACAAACCCCTTGAAACCCTAAACCAAATAGGCCTCCAGAGGTCTGTAACAGTAGTCAGTCCCAAGATGACTGTTCTGTGACAATGTGGCCCAGATTTCTTTCTCCCTAAATTAATGCAGAAATGGCGATGAACTCCTTAGGCAAAGCTGTGGCAATTTGTGTTTTGTACTTGGGTCCTTTCCTGGCTGTACTGGCCAAGGAATGGTGATCTTCATGTAAGTGATGCTCATGTATTGTGGAGTAACTGCTGCTATTTCATGGAACACCACAGCCATGGTGAAGGAGACAAAATGCTACGGATGCCTGATGTGTAACCACTTGTTAGCATGCCTTGTGGCTGAGTTAATTTTTTGAGGTGATGAGAAGAGAGCCCCTGGTGAGACAGTCAGCCCGTGACAATGGCCACAAACAGGAGATTCTTCCCTTTCTCCTGTCTCCCCTCTACCCACTTCCATGAGCAAATCCAGGGGGCTGTGAGGGTGATCAGAGTGAGGACATGGTCCTACCTCCAGCAGGGCAACCACCAAGCAGGCCCGGCAGGAGGGCGGCAGGCCCCTTCTCTCTGGCTCACCATTGCTGGATGCATGGTGTTTATGTACAGAGACTTAGGAGGACTTTCCAGGTCCTTAATTCACATGCCTGACTTCACCTATGCCTATATCTATGGTGGACTGAGGTGTGGGTACACACCATCCCGTCCCTTGCAAGGTGTTGCTTTTATGATATGGGCAGCTTGGTATGTCAGCTGGGATGAAAGGATATGGCAGGCTCAAATCAGCCCAAGCTTATATGGGGATCTTGCACGAGGCTTGCACCTGAGCAAGCCTCGTGCTCCTTTATGTGGGGAAGAAGTCTTCAGAAAACTGGCACAGTGGCTATTTTTTCTGTCTCTGGAAGCTGACAGCAGTGCTGGCACCAGGAAGAGGTGCTGTCAGACCCCCCTGCAGGAGCACAGATGTGAAGTAAAATTTTCCAAGTGACTTTGGAGTCCAAATGACACAGAATTACCTTCTGAAGTCACTTTTGAAACTGTTCCCTCGTAGTTCTGGTAATAGGACTCTTGCCTGCATCTTTATTTTGGAAATACTGCCTGTTCGTGCCAATTCATGAGGCTGTGTCACCACGCTGTGCCTGCTTCATCTCTCGTCTCTAGGGGCTGTGATCCATGTGCAGCCAGTGGCAGTAGCTGGAACTCCAGCCTTGACCCCTTTTTTTATTTATTTGCAAAGTCAGTCTGAAGTTTATTCTTGCCTTTGGTTGGGCTCCAGCTACTTAACCGTAAGTCTGCTGATAGAAAGCTCTCCTGTGCAGGACACAGAAGCAGCCTCTGGAGAGGATTCTGTTGTGATTGCTTTTTTAACTTCTGATGCTCCCACATTTGGAGAGGATAGGTGGGGGACTGGGTTTTTTTCTTTTTTTTTTTCCTTATTTTTTGCAAGTCTTCTTTCTCTTTCGGTCTTCTTGGGGGTCGCTCTTTAAATTTAGACAAGGAAGAAAGCTGATGGTTCAAGGTGGCTGTTTTCTAAGTGCGTTCTCTTTACTGCATCTCCTGTTCTTTCTGGTGTATGATTTTAATTTCTCTCATGTAAGCATTTCTTTTTTTTTTTTTTTTTTTTTTTTTTTTTTTTAATTTTAAANTTTTTTTTTTTACTCCTGAAGACTCAAACTATGAAGTTCAGATCCATCAGGAGAAGTCAAGTTGTGCAAGTGGCTGTTCCCACAGTATTCTAAGCCTGTGTCTAAACCACCAATATCATAAGTATTTTAAAAGTTTATGTTCTTTCCAGCCCACTTGTATATCTAAGAAAGCACAGAAAAATAAAAAATACAGTTTTCACAGTTGAACAACCTAAAATTTATTATTTGAGGTGTTTGGTAGTCATTCTGAGCCAAACCCTCTGGCAGAGGGAGGATAACTTCCAGTATCTACGTTGATCTCCTTGCTTTCGCTCATCTACAGTCTCTGCTCAGTACAACAATCATTTCCAAATGGCTGTGGTGAGAATGCTCAAAAAGTACTGTTCACCTTCCATCATCTGTCAGTAGTAGTAATAATAATGTAAAATTATGATATATAAATAATTACTAGTAAAGCAACAGACATACATCAGAGGATTTTAAGAAGTAGATGAACAACCTGCTGCTTAGTTTTCTGTGTAATTATTCTGCGTATGTATCTGCAGCTTGGCTGTTAAATAAAAGCCTTTCTGTTTTGAACGTTTTGCACTGAAGGGCTGATGTCATCTCAGAACCCAGCAGCCAGGTCCCCTTCCCTTCTCTTAAGGAATATTGGAAGTTGTTGCCTTTTTCCCTAAAAAAGTATCCATTAAATTAGTACTGTTTCCCACGATACTGCTGCTTGCTTCTGATTGTGAAAATATGTCTTCAGGAAACAATTAGCAGACCCTGAGTGCTAAAAGAATAAAAGTTTTGTTTCTCCTGTCTCTTCATAAAACTGTGAGATCCTAGACTCAGGATTTTGTCCTCCATTTTCTGTTAGATGAGATTTTTAGCAGGTGACCCTCTGTGCTTCCCTGGTGCTGTTTTGAAATGTAATCATGCTTAATTCATGTTAATTATTCTGTACATGGAAGGTAACTGTTTAGATCATGCTGGAAAAACTGAGGCACATTAGATATTTGATGTCTAGAGAGAATGAGCAATAAATCCAGTGACTTTTCAACCCATGCTATCTATTGCTAAAGGCAGATGAACACAATGAATAGATTTGCTTGCATTCTGCAAAAGTCCTGTGAATTTGTATATGTACTTTTCTCCTCCAGGACCAATTTTTCCCGTGATACTGACAGGGACTTTTTTTGCTTGACTTGGCCTATATTTTTGGCATATGTGACGACCTTAATGGTTTCCTCAATATTTCTGTTCATCTGAGGACTTGTAAAAAATATACTTGGCCATTTTCCTAGGTCTGTAAATAATCTCTCAATCCTTTATAACGTGTTCCTCTGTAACATCTAAGGAGTTAACATTCTTCTGGCATTAAACAAAATCCTATCTAGTCCCTAGAATGGCTTTTTACATTGATAATGCTCCGAGGCATTTACTTCCCTGACCACCCTGTGCTTACAGAAGGAATTAAATTCCTCAGACTTTGCTCCTTAGCAGAGGCTCTGCAGTCATAATTCACGTACTCTTTGAGACCAGATGTTTCTTTGTTGGTTTCTTTCAGTGCAGCAAAAGATACACTGATCACATTTATCAAATGCTTCAGAGAGTGTGCGTGTAGTCACTTAAAATCCCTTGTTTGGGGTTTTCCTGTTGTATGTTTGAAACTGGAAAATACAATCCCTTCTTTCTCAAGAGTGAGGGATTTTACTTTGCCCTTGTATCTCCAAGTGCTTTCTTGTATCTGGTGGGGTATTTAACTGCTCTGTCTAGGGATATTCCAGTAGTTTGACTCCTGGTCTCCAGCATTCTTCAATAATCACTTGGAGCCAAGCTGCCTGGGAGAGCCTGGCTTCCTGGGGTGCCTGACTGTCCAGTACTGCGTGGCATAAACCTCTGCATAGCAGGGTGTCCAATTACAAACCATCTTAGTCCTGGAGGTTCTTAGTTGCCCATATGCATGACTTCTTTTTCTGAGGATGATGTATTTTTGCTTAATATTTCTGCTGTCAAAACACAGAGGATACTCTGTGCCTTTGTGGAAATGAGGTCAGTCAGCTTTGCTGATGGGAAATCTATTTGTATTCCCCAGTTCAGGCAAAATAAGGCTTAAATATCAACAGAGACATCAGAACAGAACTTAGGAGAATAAGAGCCCCTGCATACACATTTTTCTTTTTCAGTTTTTCCTTTTTGGTATTTTCCAAGGACACAAGCGCCTGTACTTTAAGTATTACTTTAGTTACCCTCAAGCTTATATTGCCAACAATCTGTGCCCTCTCTATTATGCAGACATAATAGAGCTTGCTGTGGCTTTGTAAAAGTCTGGAAGATTTGAGCATATATTTCAATACTTATCTTTGACTTATTTAACATTCATGTAAGTCACTTGTGTCAGCTCATATCCAGAAAAATAAAATCTGAAAAAAATCAGAATAAAAGTCTGGAAATTTTTATTATTTATTGCAGCAACAAGAAAAGGGCCTTGATTATGGCAAAAAGCACAAAAGATTTTTGCCTCTAAAGACATGTAACACACAGATAAGCAGTAACTGCAGAACAGTATTTTTTGTTAAAAATCTAAAGGATCTCTGGAGTGATTTTCCATGTCCTCAATATAATACAATGTAAAGCATCAGAATGATAAAGTCCTGAGAGTTTCCCCATCAAGATTTTGCTTTGCTGACAATGGAAGGTAACGTGTGGAGTCCATGTTGTTGTCCCTCTTGTCATCATCATCATCACCAAAAAGCTCTCTGCCAACAACATACTCCAGATTTGTGTGGGGAAGCAAATCTGTCATTGAAATTAGATTAATAATAATGTCATTATTATTTGCTTTGTAATAGGGAGCAGGAGATGGAGCAATGTGATTCACTTTCTGGGAGGCAGCAGAGATGTTGACTAACAGGTTTCTTGCCATGGCAAGGTCTTGTGATGCTGACTTTGATCTCTTTGGTTTTCTACCATGGCATTTTATTAATTGTCTTTTTTCCCCATCTTTTTTAACCCATACTGGAATGTATAACGGAAGAGCACTTTGGGCCCAGTGGTGTGAGGGAGGCACTCTGACCTGCTTGGAGTAAATACTGCTTCTGTGGCTTGGTTGCAACAGCAGAGAACTGCATTCCGTGATCCATGTGGCCTTCCTACCAGTGACCTTCAAGGCAAGTGGTGTTTTACGTCAAATGCACACAATCCCCAGCCTCCAACTATTTCTCAACAGAGCATCTTGCAAGCTAGAGACTCTGGCATTTTTTACAAGGAAGTCCTTGGATACTTTGAGGATGGATCCATGATAAAAAATAAACGAATGAATAGCTCTGGGATGCTATTATAGGAACTCTCATGAGAAAGGCCAGTTAGTTATCTGCAAACAGCTCCCTCCTCCATAGTGTGGCATTGCTGCCTAATTATATATCATTTAACAAGAATGCATTTGTTCCCTCTCATTTGTGAGGCATCTCCTAATAAAATATTCGCTCTCTTTTGTGCAGCCATCGCATTAAGCATCATGGAATAAAATGGTATGTCCTGTTTTATGAGGGGAAAAATATTGTACTTAAAAATCTTGGGGAAAAAAACCCAACTTATCGCTATTGTTGTTATTCTTGTTATTTGTGATATTTACAGTATTAATTTGCATGTACATAAGATTTCGGTGGGGCTCTAAATTCTTTTTGTAGGTGAAAATGTTAATGGTCATAAGAAACTGAAAAAGAAAGTGGTTTAAAAAAAATATCATTGGGGCCTGTCATTGCAGGCATGATGTGGGAAGAAGGTCACCAAACTGAAGGAAAACTTTAGCCACGGCTCATTAGGAGAAGACGCGTGATAGGGGCTCCTCCCAGTTACTTTGTTCTCAGGATGTGTGCTCCCAGAAGTTCTAGTTCTGTGAGTCTGAGATGTACCTTTCACAGTGATCAAAGTTGCCATCAGCTCAGTGCTCATAGGAGATGAGGGTCTTGCACAGAAGGTGTCTGTGGAAACATGCAGGAAATCTAGTGGAAATACCCGATCTCATGTGGTATCTCAAGAAGATAACAAATTGTGCTTCAGAGAATGATGTTTAAAAGTTTAAGTTCTATTGTATGAAATAGTGAAGTAATTTCTTGACAGTAAACTATGGAGTTTGGCGTAATTCAGAATGTTTTAATCTTGATGTTTATAAACCTGGCTAATTTTTTCTCTCAAAAATGCTTTGTGTTATGAAATAGTTTAGTTACATATCATTGTGCAACTACAAATACACCCAATATAGTACACTAGTAACTTGGGAGGAGTTCAGCATCATGGAAAGGCCTCCACCTTTCTCCACTTTATACACTTCTGTGTATATATTAAGTGTATGAGTTGTGGTTTCCTTTCCTTCGTTTTTGTTTTTTTTTTCTTAGTAACCTGCAATATCTGGGCATAATGGCAGTAGATACATATGAGGAATTAATTTGTATTCTGTCAGGGCTGGGAGGAATATAAACTTATAATTCATAATTCAGAACGTTTTAATCTTGACCTTTACAGGCCTGACTACTTTCTTCTCTCAAGAATGCCTTGTGTTATGAAATAGTTTGGCTATGTATTAGTTATTGTTTATTTTTAATTTTATGCAGTGTTTCCTTTATTCCGCCTTCAAAAAGCAAAAATGTCTAGTTGACTTGGCGTATAAAACACCAAATAGATCTGAGAGTCTCCCCTCCTTGCCCTCTGCCCCCGGCTCGAATAGACCTATTAATTTCACTTCCCCTTTACTGGAAATCTTCCCATCTTTCTTTCCTTTATCTTAATAGATTGTGCTGATCTCCTTTTTGCAATAAGCCTGGCAAATTGTATGCAGTAGTCAGTGCAGGGGTGGAGTACTGGCTTCGTACTAGTAAGGAAGACTGATATTGAAGCTGATACTCAGTATTAGTTCAAATTCCATTTTTATAAGCTAACATCTTGCTTTGTTCTTGCTGCCACTTTGTGTTTAGGAGATAGTTTTGTTAAACTACCTGCTGTGATGCCCAGGTCTTTTCCATAAGTGCTTACAGATGATAGATGAACCACACATGAGCAATACAAATTGTTTTTTCCCAGAAATTTCAATCTGAGTACTTCAGGGAGAGATTTGTCTTCTGTCTTGGCTGTTTTCTTGCTGTTCTGCAGAAGTGTCCTCCCCATCATTGGTATATGGATCTGAGTAACTGTGCAGACCTCAGGCTTTATTACCCTGTTATTCCTCCAGAAGGTTTAAAGCTCTAGTACAGTCCAAGCTGTTATTCTGTACTGATGCCCTAAAAAGTATTGTTTATATACTTTCTTGTCCCACTAGTGCATTGACAAAGAACTGAACAAAAAACCTGAAAAAAAACTAAATAATGAAGCAAACATCTGGACTGAACTTATTTTCATCTCTGCTTTCCATGTTTTGGTTCAGTTTTCCAAATCTATTTTCCAATGAGCATGCTGGTGGATCACTCCTTTCATAAACAAGGTTGTCAAGTAAATTACTCGCTGACGCTGGCAGACAAATGGTGCTGTACCCTCCACAAATACGGACAGCAATGCAGAGACATGCTGACAGAACATATTATTTAGGTGCATTCAAGATGCATGCTAAATAGATTAAGAGGTGTACCAAATTTAATGTAAGCAGTGAACGGAAAAAATTCTTTAAACACTGAGATCATTAAGATAGTAATTTATCTGCTGATAAAAATTGTGAGAAAGAAAAAAGTAACACAAAACATGATTAAATATCAGAAAACCAGATGTACATCAAGCAATAAATCTACGCATGATGATTGTAAATTCTGCTTCTCAAGGGAGTGCATATACTCATGTAAAGGGAGATGGGAGGGATTTAACTTATCATTTTTCAAGAATCTGATGCATTTCTAATGGTTTTAAGTAAAACATTGCTTTCAAATACTGTACCTTGTACTTTAGATAAGACTGTGATGTAAATAGAGGTTCTTCAAAATATTGAGGAAAATTTCTCATTTGAAGTTATGACATCCAAACAGTTTTATAAACAGTGAATACATCTTAACTAGTGCCTCTTATCACTTACTTCGAGTTTTCATTCCAAAGATTGATCTTCTAAGAAATTATTTGTAACTGCACCTCATTAAAATTTGGAGATACAGAGACACATAGAGATGTTAATTTGGCATAGCAAAGAAAAAAAGGAGTTGTTTAAGCTTCATTAACTTATGTGAGACAAGCGTGTGATTGAATAAAAGTCAAAAACTTCAGTTATCTCTATAGCTGATCTGCTGTTGCTCTGGATGGGGCTTGGTACTATCCTGTTGCATGAGCTGCGTGCTCTGTACTCTCCTGAACCACTGCCGTGCAGTAGAACTGAAATTCACTTATCCTGGTAGAAATTAGACTTCATATTCTGTAGTCTAAAAGAGTAAAGATAGCACATACCCTTAAATGACTGGATTACTTTAGAGATGGTTAAAGCTAAAAGAAGTTCATATACCTAGCAATAAGAACAGTTACAAGAACTTCATAAAACTGGTGTCTTAGGGTGTATTACTTCATTTTTTAGTGTAACAGCAGTTACAGTGAAACTTCTATGAAATGAAGCTGTTTATTTGAAAAAGGATGAAGTCTTTGAAAAAAAACAGAAAATGAACAAATTTTGTTTCCCTTCTCAGATCTTTTGATGTGCATCACTTAAACATCAAGTGGTTACTACTGAAATGATCAAAACCATGAGTTAAATGAACATTGATTGCCTTTAATCCAAGGAAAATATACACTTCAGAGGTGCATTCTTTTTTTCCTTCTCTTTAGAACCTGTTCAAGCAGCATATTGAGAGCCTATACAGTGCCAGCCATTGAGAAACACACCTTTTTCAAATCAGACCCAAAGGAGAGTAGCTGGGAACTGCACCATGCACGGATAAAAGCCTCTGATGCACTGTGCTCAGCACAGAAATGCAGAATGGTTCAGTGAGAATCTGAAGGCAATGGGTTATACGGGAGCTTGATCTGGCAGATTTCACTTCCATTACAGGAAATTAATCCCCTGTTCAACAGACCCGAAATAGAAGCTCTTTTGCCTGCCTGGTAATTAGTCTCTTGCATATTTGCATCTCATTGGCTTTTTCTTTATACTTAATGGTGCAGCTGCTTTTTGCCTCATGATAAATTAGAGTGGGAATCAGGAAAACATATCCATTTGGTAGTAATGGTCTGTCTAATAAACTTGTTGCCTCTTGTGTTTCTCAGTCCTAATGGTAATCTCCTATTAGTTCCAGGAATGCTTCACTTCTCTCCTTCCTCCCTCTCTGTTCCCTGTTAGTTAAAGTACAGGTTTGACAAAATGAATTTCCGCGTCAACCATCTTTTATTGAAAAGCTCAAATGTCGTTGAAAAATTCATACCTCACATCAGCTATTCTGAATGGGTGCCTGCACAAACAGCAAATAGAAGAAAGAGCAAAGTAGGGAGTAAATGGCTAGTTCAGTTTAAGTAAGGAACATAGTTTTGCTCAATTGTCCTTCACCTACAAGCTGCATATAGCCAAATTAATATTTTCCTTGTAATGACTGAAACCCTTCTTTTCGTGTCACAATTTGTACATGCCCCATTTTTGCCAATGTGAAAATGAGGCAGCCTCAGGTTGTGCTTAAACAGCCTGCTGGTTCTCTCTCAGCCTTTGGAGGTAATAATGAGTACAGAGGGCAGGTGAACACAAACACGGTGTTAGTCCTTTAATTTGAATAACTGGTGAAAAATTAGGATCTTAATTAGGAAGAAACACTGGTTATAGTTATGTTTAGATTATTCATGTATGTAGTTTAGCTCAGAGAAGAGAAGGCTCTAGGGAGACCTCATTGCAGCCTTCCAGTACTTGAAGGGAGCTTACAACCAGTAGGAGGACCGACTTTTTACAGGTTCTAATAGTGGCAGGACGAGGGGGAAAGACTTTTACTTGAAAGTGAGGAAATTTAGGTTGGATGTTAGGAAGAAAATCTTTACTCAGAGGGTGGTGAGGCACTGGCACAGGCTGCCCAAAGAAGCTGTGGATGCTACATCCCTGGAGGTGTTCAAGGCCAGGTTGGATGGGGCCCTGGGCAGCCTGATCCAGTGGGTGATAACCCTGCCCATGGCAGGGGTTTGGAACTAGATGATCTTTAATGTCCCTTCCGACCTAAGCCATTCTATGTATCATGGCAGAACTCTACTGACTACCACTTCTTACAGTTATAAGAAAAAGCTGCTTTGTTGAGAAGAGGAAGTGTCGGAACTTTGTTGGTCATAAACCAAATGAATATTAAGCCAATATAGGCTACATTCAAATTGTACTAAAAATTGGAATTCAAATTTGTTCTGTGACCTCACCGCAAGGCACTGCAAGAATAGGTCTGTCACTAAAACCATAGCAAGAAATTCCATGACTGACTTATATTCATAATACAGAAACTGCTGCGCAACCACAGCATGTTCACTCTCAGCACTGCACTTGCTGAAATCTAGCACATGGTTAAGCAATAAAAGCAAGTTTTTATTGGTAAGATTGTCTCAAAATTTGCATTGCCTATATTAATTTTTTCCTTCATTTATTTCTTTACAAGTATTTAAATTTCTTTTGTATTTTAAAGTCAATGTTTCTCTTACTCCATTTCCTACTTTGAACTGGAACTGCTTCTTGTGAGTAGATTGCTGATGTCAGTGCTTAGAATTTGAGTGCAAATGCTTTTCAGAAAAAGGTAAACTGAAGATCATTCTTTGATCTCTGATTATTCCAGTGTACAACCTTAAAGTGACATTACTAATTCTTTTAATCACACTAGTAAAGAATTATTGAAAATGCCTTGGCATTTCTGCTTTTTCTTTTGATGTTCATTAGATCAAATTAAGTGATAAAGCCATGGGTAGAACTAGCAGGCTAATTACTTTAACCTTTCACCTTCTTAGAATTTGTTGTCATGAAAAGGAAACATGTTGCAAGCTGTAAATGAGGAGTTTGTTACAGTACTATGAAAAGCATTGAAACACACTTAGTCTGTTGTGTCTGAATGGATGTAAATCAGTTCCCTGTTTACTACATGACATAATGTTGGATCCTGAATGGAGCTCAGAGGAGCAGTGTAGGCACGATAACTAGTCTAGCCCAAATTCCCACTGGTGTCACTGGTGGGTTGAGTCTACACAAGTCATGAGCAAAATGACTGAAAAGAAGGCTAACCACAAATGCTTAAAAGCTCAGAGAAAGCACAGCAAGAACCTGTGTTGAGGGGGGGGAAAAACCCTTGGAGCCAATCATCAGCAAAATGAGCTGAAGAACTAACTATTTGAACGTATGCACACAATTGCAATGACAGTATATTTTAATTTAGGATGAGATCTTCATGTTTTATGACAAATTTAATGAGAGACTTCCCCCAGGCGTTCTAAGGACTATTGGGATCCTTTCTGCTTAACAAAGCAAAAGAAGGGAATGTTTTTAGTTCAAAAACAACAACAACAGAAGACATCTTGGTTCATCCACAGACTCAGCAGGATTTCAAAGAAGGAAGACATGTGGAAGAAAGAGCCTTAGATGTCTTGTTTAAGTTTTATCACCTTCCTCACTAACAGCTGTCTGCTCTTGTCTGACAGGAGACAGGTATCCACTGGGATTTAGCTGAAGGGGATCACACAGTCCTGGAGATAGTAAAGTAGAACTATGGCGCAGATGAATGCCTGGGCTTTCCCTAGCAGGCAATTGTAATACTTAACATGGATGTGAAAAGGGTCAATTAGTTACTTTTTCATATATAAATTAAAAAACTGAGTGTTTTAATGTTGATGAGTGGCCTTTTGAAATAACAAGGCTTTCAGCATGAAACTTTATTCTCCTATTTAAGATCAAGATGTTCTTGTATCAGGGCTGTGTAATAGCCATTTGGATCTTTTGCTAGTTGCTGACTTTAGAAGAATTTGGAAACAAAGACTCTGATAGACACGAGAAGTATTATGTTGTTTCAGGATTGTGCCTTCATTAATTTGCAGGTGTTCGTTTATGGTCTGGCAAAAGGAGATTTTATTTCTCATTGCAAACTGAGGGCTTGGAGACATGATTTCCCTTGAAGAACAGGTACTAAATTTAGAATATAAAGAGGAGACTGATACGAAGTGTGATAGTGCATAGTGGGTGAGAAAAATATTTTTTCAAATGCATAATTTAATCTGCCTCTCTAGCTATTAATATAGCTAATGTAGAATTAGAAAACTTTCATTGTAGACTCTGAACAACCTCTTCTCACCAAAGATCCTAGTTTAATGGAAATGAGTAACTTTTACTAAAACACAGTTTTTTTTCCCTCCAAACTTGTCAACCTGATGGAGGCTGTGGAGAGTTCATCCATGAAGTTATTAACCCAAGCGGACAAGGCCCTGTGCAGCCTGCTCTAGCTGAGCCCTGCTTTCTGCAGTGGGGCTGCACTAGAAACCTCCAGAAGTCCCATCCAACCTCAATTATTCTGTGATTCCATAATGACATTCACTGCTTTGCCACCTGTGTCGGATAAAGGGAAGATGACCACCAGGTGGCTTTGAAAACCTTGTGTTGTAGATTAAACCAATAGAGATGGTGTCAGCCTACGTTACTTGCCAGCAGACCTTATCTCTGAGAACCCATGTGATTTGTTATAATAAAGTGGCTGGTCTAAATGCATTTGCAGCTCTAAAAATAACATTTCATTTCAGAATTAGCATATTTTCAATTAAGGCTCTCCAGTCTATTACAAAACAAGAAACATGCACATTAACTACTAATTGTTCTGTCATGGAAAAATATATAAATTAAACTGATAAATGTAAAAATAGAGCTCTCTGTAAGCACAAGAGCTGCATATGTGAAAGCTGTGAAATAGAGCAAGAAGACAGAATATATGTTTAACATAAGCTTGATATTGGAGAAAGAGGTGTGGGGGGAATTAAGTGGGCAAGGTATGCCCATCAAGGCATAGTACTGATTTTTTATTTTTTTAATTTTTTTTTTAGTGTGAATCATTGTGTTGGTTATCTTTCAAAATGGAAAGGTGTTCTGAAGACATCCTGCTGAGAAATCATCTGTGTCAATGCTACAGTGTTCACATGCCTAGATGCTACTTGGAAAATACAAAATGCTGCTCCGTGCATGCATGGAGAACATGTTTTGTCATCCTCAACTGTTGCCAAAAGGTGACACTGAATTTATTGTGAGCAGAATCTTGTGATCATTCTACTTAAAATAAGATTTTATATTCTGATCATTTTTCTTAAGCCATAGCAAACCACTTCGGGTTACCCTGTGCCACTCTGTGCTAAGGAAGCTTAATCTCAGCCTATCTAGATGTGCTCTGTGGGAACAATGGTCTATGCAGACCACTGGACCTTCAGGAGGACTGCTTCTCCAAGCCATGCCATGATTGGACACCCAGGTCAATTCGCTCTCTCCAAGCACACAGAAAAGTAGTGAGGATAGTGGTAATTCACTAAGCCAAGCTGGCGCTTCTTGCTGTGTCTTGAAATTTCCAGTTTAAGGCTTACGAGACCAACCAGTGACTATTAGTGCCTGGGTTGTTCCGAGTTGTTTTTGTGGGTTTTTTGGGTTTTTTTCTGAAGTGTTGTATGCCTTTGAAAACTAAAACTTCAGTTTAGAGCCAGGTTTTCAAAACTGGAAATAATCAAGGCTACAGATGCTTCTTTGACTGCTTAGAACTTCACAGTGTTGAATATCCTATTTGTTGCAAATTATTTGCTCAGCTGTAGTAATGAGAATAACCTTCACCATCTCTTTTGATGCAAATACTATTGAGACAGATGGTGACAACACCAAGAAACTTCTGTCTGAAAGGTTAATCTGATTCCTAACTAGGAAACCTCATTAGCCAAGAGCTGTCATTCTAACTCCAAAACTCACACCTGTAGTAGTGGAAATTGCCAAGTGGCACATAAACTTGTAGACATTAATCACCCTTCAGCCAAATGCCTGCTTTCCAATACATTCTTGCATTTCTATCTCCTCTGTGTTGCTAAGCATTGCTATTTTAATATTTGCTTTCTGCAGCCTTATTTATTGGCTAATTTAACTTCAATACATTTGGACTGAAGTTTAATCTGAGTTCTGAAATTTGATCTACCTGTGCAAATAGTTATTTTTCCCCAGCTATGCTGGGAAGATGGGGGAGGGAGTATTCTATTAACAAACTAACAAATTAGACTGAGTGATGATGTAGGAAGATACGAATGACCCTTTCTGCAGTGTTTCAACTGCGCCACTACAGCACCGTTGGCTATTCCATAATTCAGATTAGGTGACACATTGAACTGTTGCATGTCAACATCCCAGATGCACGTTTTACAAGAGTTTGGATGTGAATGTTTGTTCTCCCTAGCTCAGGCTTTAATACTCTTATCAATAAATCTGTAACAGTTTCACCTTTCTCATTTAACACTTTGGCTATTCAGAAAATAGTACCCTAACCTCCATTTCCTTCATTATCTTACAAGAGGCATGTTTACAGGTAGCGTCAAGAAGCCGGAAAAGCTAAGGACTAGCCACAGATACAAGGTGGGAGGATAGGCAGCCAGCCAGCCACATCAAGCTGAGACCATAGACACAAGACACTGTTCTCCTCTGGTGATCTCTCACCACGCTGCCCATCCTAAACAACTTCTCAAAATACACAGCATTGTAACATGGTCTCTGAAATCCTAGTGTCCAGGTTTAACTTAAACATGTATAGGTTTACATTAAACATGTATAAACAATCTTTTTGGGGGAGCAACCTATGCTCTGGTATAGTCAACAAAGTGCTATTATATATGCACACAGACATGCATATGCATAGATATGAACACTTATTTGTATTTTTTTTGATAAATAGAAGTCTTACTAGGCTGTCCCAGGTTTTATTCTCTAATTTGATCTGGATATGTCAATAGGTACACACTGGCTTTTTTTGAGATTGCTTTTAGAAGACAGGAAACATTCTTTCCTGGTGCACTATGCTCAGGTTCTAGGCAAGGAAGACTTTCCTTTTTCACTTTGTGCCTGACTGAGATCGCTGTGTTAGCCCATCATTTTTGTAAGCATTAACCTAATGCATATTTGAAGTATCTGTGCCTTAGAAACCCTATACAATATTAATGAGTTTCTTTGGTTTCCTTTAGCTGTAGACACTTTTGCATCAAAGCAGCCCAGCTCTGCGGTAGATTTTTTTTTTCTGAACAAGAATTTAAAAGGTAATTAGAGTATCAATGGGAGACAAGTAATCCTTGTTTGCTCTTTAGAAATCCATCCTAAAAGTGCTCCACTTTCAAATCCACTTTTCTGATTTTTCATCAATTTTGTATGACCAGCCTGATCTGAATGTGACCTTCAAAGTGAATAATCATAAAACAGTTATTGTACTTTAATGCTGCTGCTGAAAGTGCTCTTGATATCTCTTTAAGGAGTACTTGTTTATTTAACTGCTTACAATGGTGGTGCTTACATTTTCAGATGAGCTGGCCCTCTAAGTAATGCTGTGCTAAGCTCTACCAAGAATTTATTATGTGCTTTCTAGGTAAAAGACTGGGCTACAGCTTTATTTGGTAATCTATTAAGATAGGAGCAGCTAAAGCCAGAATTACTTGTGAGAGAAGGAGAGGTCAAGTAAAGATTGGAGACCTCGTTTGAGATTTATTTCCCCTCCTTTATTAAAAGAAAATCATGACAACAAGGAGTTGAAAGAACTTGAGGAAGGTCTATGAGGTTGAAGAGAAGTAGGAGAGAAGTTCCCTTTTCCAGGGCGAGCAGGGACTTCTGCTTGCACCTACTGCTCATCCTAGCAAAGACTGGGAGAGTCTCTCTTTCACCTAATTATTTTCTGTTACTAAAAGAAACCTCATTAAGAAAGACTGGAAGACAGTATTGTCTGTGGTAGTCTGACTAGGACAACCTGACAAGCATCAGTGTCTAGCCACATCCTGAAAACATCAGATACTGCTGCTCAAAGAAACTTCAGTTTGGAAAAAGGTTGTAGGGATGTTGTTCCTTTCAGATAACATATGAAGGAGGTAAACACAAACTCACTGATGGTAGTAGGAGGGCTGCATATGAAGGCTGGTGGACAGCTGGCTTAACTATTATGGGACAATGTAGGCGAATAAGCTTCTGGATTGATCAAAATACTAAATGTTATTAGACAAATTATTCAATTTCAATTTATCTATTTGTTTAAAAAAAAAAAAGATTTTAAAAAATAGGTGGTTGGAGGTTCTCCTGGGTGGAATGGCGGCTCTGGTTTGGCTCTTTAACACACTAGATTTAATCAAGCTCTCACATATCTTTTGGTCTCATTTTTCTGCTTATAAATTGTCTTAGAAAATCTTGCCTTGGACTCCAGTTGCCAAGCTTCATCTAAAGCAACGTGATTAGTAGAACAAGTAGACCTCATGGTATTCTGGTAGAAGGGCAGATATTTTGCTGTTCTGAACGTTGCCTTTTGTTCTTTCAAGCTTGAGGAAGAACTGGTCCACATGTGGCACAATGTAGTAGTTAGTGCCTTCGTGTTTCTTTGGGGCTTTCTGTAATGCTTTGCTTGCTTTACTTACATTGATCTTGATCCAATGGCTATGTAAGTAAATGGAAAGCCTCCCTTATGTTACAGCACACCTTGCATGGAGCTGTTATTGCTTCTGTGGCTCCCTCTACTTCTCCCTCTCTACCCCATAGGTGGACTTAACCTAGTGCATCAGCTTGTAAAGTGGTTGTATGGAGTCAGGACCTCTAACTAGAGAGACAAATGAGGCTGATTTTTTTGCCTAACATCCAGTTATAAGTAACTGAATGTCACTTGTAGACTTGTAGCAAGCTAACTTTCTGTTGTTGCAGCCAGCATAAGTAGTTTGGGCTAGTTATAGGAATTGTTGTTGATGCATAAATATCTGTGCATCCAGCTCAACTGTTCAGTGGCTGATATCACTGTGGTTTGTTGAAGTGAATAGAAATCTGAATCTCAGTAACTGTAAATTAAGTTGATTATAAAGACACAGATACCACCATTTATAGAGCAAAAGTGTACAACAGCAAAGCTTAGCTACAGAGAGCATGTGCTAAAAGCTTTGTAGAGCTGATAAGAACTTCAAAAATCTGATTCCATAACTTCAAATTTTGGGTGAAGGCAGAAATACTTTCATTAGAGACGTTATAGACGACCTGCATGGGCACATTATCTTGTAGACATACAAGGGTTTCTTGTAGGGAAATAATCATTAGCGATCTTTAATGCCTCTGATTCATGGAAGTACTTTGAAGCTTAATGCCATTGCTATAAAGAGACCTTGAAGAGGAAGATTTGCCTCATACCAATAATTTCTCTGTTTTATTGTCCATAAAAATGATTTTATGCCTTGAAACCCATGGGTCTGTAAAAGAAGAATTTAGTTTCTCTTTTCTGTATGCACACGTGCATGCATGTTGTGTTTGACATCTTCTGCATCCTTGTCCTTCAGAAAAAAATTCACAATTACTTTAACAGGTGGAAGCATTTCACTGTCGGTGAAAATGACTCAGAGTTAAGAAGCCATCTCTAAACTGCAGTACTATATGCCTAATTTCTGAATAGATGTTACCAAAATGTAGCTTAAAATACTGTTGCCTCTAGGAGTTGAATGCAACAGTAGGCATACTTTTTCTGCCCCACCTACAACTTTTGCTGAAAGATGAAATATAGCACATGGTATTGTGTATACCATGTGTGATGCCAAAAGAAAAATGAGATGAGTATAAGCAGGTAGTCAGTTTGATGTTTCTGAGTTTACCAGTGATCTTTGTCATGAACCAGAATATAATGTGTATGAGTTTTCTAACTTCAAGAAGTAAGGTAATTTGAGCAGCAGCCCAGACAAGAAAATATTCCATGCTGCCTATCATGTATTGTGACATCAAGACAGATGGTTGAAAGAGTTAGGCTTTATACCAACGATCTAGCTCAGATGTCTGGAGGGAAATGAAGTCTGGTGCAGTGTAGTTCAAGTAGCGTTGATGAATAAGATGCCCAGAATTGTCTGAAATGTGCTGGCTACAAATGGAACTCATTTGTCAAGATAAACCAGTAACTGTCACAGATCATTCCTACTCGAGGAGCAGAATGGATGGGTATTTGAGGTGCTATATGTACAAGGTCCTAAGTTTATATACACAATTTATCATCCCTATTGAGATCTACTGGGCGGTGCTGGTGAGTTTTGTGCTACAATGGTATTGGCTTCTCACCTGGTTTACTCAAAAGCTGACCCTTTCCTAGCAGAAGAGTGCATAATTTGGGCAAAACGCATTTTAAAATATCCCTACATTTTTGTCTGCAATACTGACTTGGTAATACATCCATTTTTTAAGTTGTATCTTAGCCATCATGCCGTCTTCTTAATATAAGCAAAGAATTTCTCAATGCAAAGATGACACGTTGAGTTTTTGCTAAATGATACTGTAGGTCTGATAGGACCAAGTGAAGAAAGCTAATCTAAACTTAAACATGGTTTCTTAACTTCTCATTTCTTGCTGCACTGAACTCTCTTAAAATGTTGAACTTGTATCCCAGTAAGATCCTGTAAAACCTGAAAGAATAAACCACATTATGTGTGTAACTATATATACACATATATATTTAGTACACTAATAACTTGGAAGGAGTTCAACACGAGTTTTCAGCATCATGGAAAGACCTTTTTCCCATTTGTACTCTTCTGTATATGTATTAGGTTTATGAGGTTTTCTTTACTTCCTTTATTTTTTGCTTCAAAACCTGAGTTACCCAGGGAAATGGCAGTAGGTACAAACAAGGAGTTAATTTGTGTTCTGTTAGGGCTGAAAGGAATATAAACTTGCAATTTATAATTGCCTATGAGACACTTTAAAAAGCTGGAATCATTTTTCATTTGACTCTTCACAGTGAAATTCTTCTTTGGGCTCTGCTTCAGAATGCACTGTGGATCCCACAGTAGGTTTTCCCAGGAAACAACCAGCAGCTTAGGACCCTCAGGGTATGATCAGATAAACCCTGTCTCTCAGTGGCAGGATTTACAGAAGGCTGCCCTCAGAAGCTGGATAAGCAAACACAGCTTCCCCCTGCATTTCGGTGGCCTGGGCATAAATTGCTGTTAGTTACTTGTTAGATTGTGGCAGATTTTCAGTAAATTCTTAAACAGCACAAGTATGCATTCTAATCTGTAATCCAAATGTGGCCTTTTGTACCAGCATGCCTATGTTTATTAGAGCTGTGGTTTGTTTAGCAGCTTCTTTGTTTTCTATAACTAATTAATAATATGATCCCAAGTATATTTGCAGCTGTATACATACCAAAAAAAATAATTATCTTGCACCGTAATCATCTTATAACGTAGGGAAGCTGTAGCAACAACGGCAGCTAGCGCCGTATCATGTGTAGACAAAGCTTGTATTTCTTTGATTTCCAAAGAGATTTATGAGCTAATTTCTTCTTTAAAATCATATTGTACTGCGCACATTACCTTACGCAACCAGCTACACCAACCAATATGACCTGGTAAGCAATCTCTGTTTTTAGCATGTCTAGCATTGCGTACCCTAGAAAAATCATCAAATGATCTTTTGCTCAAAAGACTCTTCTTACTGCAGCATGATAAAGAGTTGTTGAATGGCTTATTTTGCTTTTCACTGAACCAGAAATTTTAACATCCTACTTTGCATTTCCCTGTGTGCTTTCTATTGTACATTCCAGATGGGCTCAGGTGCCTGTAGGGAGCTCTGATGAAGCTACAGACCTTGCTAATGCAGAGAGTTCCAGGGGATTAGAACTTCTGTTGGGACTGAAACTGTCCCAACAGCTGGGCCGAGTTAAATAGGAAGTAGTGTCTTTAACTTATGTCTTCTGTGTTTGGTTATCCTTGGGTTGGTTTGTGGTGGAGGTGGATTTTTTTTTTTTTTTTGCATTCAAGCACTTAAGCATTTGCGTAGTATTTTTCAGAAAGCACTCTGAGTCATGTTCTTTGAATGCTGCTGTGTAAATCATGTATTTCAATTGATTAACAGTTTAAAGCCTTTCCTTAGAACAGTTGCTAAAATTAGTAACATCATAAAAAGACTGTCTGTAAGCTATGATAATGGCTTTGAAATAAAACATTAAGTTATTCACGTGGAGTTGAAGTTTATGCAAGCTATTCTGGTTTTGTTCGGGGTGGGTTCTCAGATTAGATTGTGTTAATCCATAATTAATGAATGTATTGTACTTTGAGACCTATAGATAAAAACATCTATCACAACTTTACGTTTATTCAAAATTAGAAAATCCAGCATTTTGCAATTAGGCTGGAAGATTTCATTACCCATAATCTTGTTGTGGAATGTTATGAGCAAGAGCTCTAATCTGATCACTTTCCTGATATAGAGATGATTAAGGAAAAGTGTCTGTTTCGTAATGACATTTAAAATGCGTTTTTACTTGGTTATTTTGTAGAAATCAAAATGAAACACTTTCATCTCCTAAAATTATGCAGAAACCTTCTACTGTCTGCTGTTTCTTTTGTTCTTTCCTTCTTCCTGCTCTCATAACTGAATATATTGCAAATGAAGTTAATGGCAAAGAAATCTTAAAACCCTTAACCTATCTGAAACTGGACAGATTTTGAAAGAGTGTAAAAAAGGTGAGATAATCACTAAACAATATAAACAGAAAAAAGTTCCATCACACTTATTAGCAAGAGGACAGAATGGCTTATATAGTACAGTGGAATTCTAATCTTTCCTCCTCAGCAGTTCTTGGTCATGTTTTGGCTTGAGATCTTCTAACATTATTCAGTGTAGTTAATTCTGTGTGTGAGGAAGTTCCTATTTCTCTAGAACACAATTCAGCCTTTTCAAAAAATTACCAAGTCTTCTTTGGTTTCAAACATTCAGAGTACAAGCAGAACTCTTTTTTCCTAGTTATGAAAGTAAACATACTGAGGAATTAGCTGCATATACTTCTGGCTGGCTGGCTGACCTCTCTTTCTTTCTGAGCCCAGAGCAGAATTGAAACGGACGGTTTTAACTTTTTGAATGAATTTGTAGGCTAAATCCTGCCAGCCTAAGATTTCTGTTGACTCACAATAATGGGCCTGGAATGAAAAAGAGAAGGACAGTATGATGAGCAAAACAGACTTTTATGATCAACTCCTCTGAAAGGTCATATAGTCCTGGTGGCAGTGCAAAAACTGCGTGCCTGGGGTTGTGGGGAAGGTGGCAGCTCTGCACACGTTTTCCCAAGGTTTACCTTTCCTTGGATCTAAATTGACTAATTGTCAGTAAGTGGTGGGTTAAATTTTTATAAAGGATAGCACAAATCAATAGTTGTCTGTTTCAGGTATGAAATTATATTTCCACTCCTTGTTAGATGCATTAGGCCTGAGCATGTGAGGTGCAAATGTAGGACTACACATGACAACATTCATCATTGCACGCTACGCAACAATAGACATTGATAGCAGGAAGTTATCATTTTTGTGCTTTGGCAGACAAAGGACACACCAAAGCTGCTTATTTTGCTTGCAGACTTTAGGAAGTTGCAAATAGACCTTCTTCAGTTGCTGTGATTTGGTGCAAAACCATTGATGATGATTAATACCAAATGCATACCTAGAAAACCTGTAGTCTTTGTACAGAGCGTGCTCTCCTCTTTAGCCTTCATTTAACTCCTTGTGGGAAACAGGACTACTCTAAATCTTTATAGGTTCTAAAAGTCATGAGTGGTGTGAATCGTCATATACAGACAAATGTGAAAATAACTACTTCATTAAATATCAGATGCCCATATAGATTTTACTTATTGTAACTAGTAATGCGTTGTAATAGTGCTCAACTTTCAAAGAAGGGCTCCAGAATCCAGTGGAATTACCAGGCACTCTATCTGTAACTATAGAATGAAGCTTATCACTCACTTCAGCATATGAAAGTATGCTACTTCTAAGAATCCTCAGTTTTTCTGGGTTTTCTTGACACTATCAATTCAAATGTCTGAAGGTCAGTACCTTCACTGTTTCTCATTATAGCTGGAAATGTCAACAGCTATGCCTTCCCTTCTTTCTTCTTAGAAATAATTGTTCTTCATGGTGCTTGTTTTACACTCATGTTGTAAGGTATCAGAGACAAATAAATTAATGTAAGTACCCAAGAGGATGAGGACAGGAACATGTTACTAGTTCTGGTGTCCTGGGACTAAAAACATAAGTCCTGGAGGTGATAGGATCTCATCCTCTTGGAAAACTCACTTTAAAACTCTTAACAAACTTATCTCTGGGTCAGATGGATCTAATTCAAAACAGGTTTCTTTCTTCCGATAGCTTTTGAAAATAGTGGAAGGAAATTTGCTTCTCTGTACAGTACAGCATATATAATTGGGCTACATATCATTCTTTCCAGCTCTGAATAAACAAAAGTGTTTTAAGGTCTAAATGACGCAAGTATTTAATTTAGAAAAGCAAGGTGCGCTGCTGCCCCATGCATATTTATGGAACCTCTCACCCGGTGAACTCATCTCAGAGGACTTTGAAGAACAAAGCAGCGCTCTAGTATTGTGACAATAAACCTTAATATAATTGATAAAACTATACTTTTTTTTTTTACCAGTTCAAAGTCTCTAACAAACAAGTGTGTCTTTTTATTTTAGATTCAAAGTAGAGCAGGAAATGCTCCTTTCCTTTCTTCAAAGGTAAAGTTAAACAAAGAAGAGGGAAACAGACCTGTTCTGATCCTAGGGCTTCCAAAGGAAAATTAACACATTTTCTGTTCTTTCAATTTTGTCATTTATCATTCTCATGAATTCAGATTGAATGTAATCCACATATCTATTTATTTAATTTAAATCTCAAGATAAAGACAGGGTACTTCTCCATTGTTGGTCTTTGAGCTTTGAGAGATATGGGGCATGCAGTTCAGGTTAACCCCCACATGCTATCTAGAAATCCTTTTTGTCATAACTCAAGCTTTTTTTGTGCACAGATGATGCAGATGCTAGTTGGAGCACTGAAGAACGTATCAGTTTTTGAGAGGAAAATCACGAGTGCTGTTGCATGAATGTGGAGATGAAGGATTCTCCCCGTTGTTCATGTTACAGAGCAAAAGTAAAAAAGGATGAGATTATTTTCCTTCTCTCATAAGATTAGATATCTGTAGACATGCTGAACATACTTGGACAGCTGAAGATTCAGTAGGACACCCACTAGGGATTTTCAAAAGTAATTATCTGCACCTTTAAGTGTCTGAATACTTTTCAAAAAATTATGAATCTTTCTATTTCTTACAATATTTGGATGTTTCTACTCTCTGACAGTCTTTAATCAGTGCTGAAATAAAAGGATTAGTTCCATAGCAACGGTTTCCATCGTGTACTATAATGACCAGAACCCAAACCTCCAGAGCATTTCACTGTGTTAGTCTGCCATTACAGCCTTTCTCCCTTGCAATTCAACAGGACGTGTTTATTAGCTAGGTAACTGTTTCTCAGAGATTTGTGCCGTGCAAGCTACTGCTTATACATGTTTAGGATACTGCTGTCTATTGCCACATAGTCCTGAAGAACATTCTAGCAGAAGTGTGCAGCTATTTCATGCAGTTGATTTAAAAAAAAAAAACAA
>WBMW01001774.1:610226-623036 GCA_013396635.1 Penelope pileata
CAAAAAAAAAAAAAAAAAACATGCAAAGCTGGTTCCCTAAGCCTAACAATCTTAACTTCTTTTTAAACTAGAGACTTGAAACATCAGAATTAATTTGTTTTACTCTCGGTGGGGTTTGTCAAATTATTGTGTTGGGTGTGGGGAATCTTGCCTTTTCTCCCGGAGCATCCATGATTTCTGTAGGAAAATGTTAAGTTAGATGTTTTGTGAGTGAAACTTGTTTGTTTTTTGCTCCTTTATACTGACCACTTCACATAAACTGGAGGCAGCAGAGGAAAATCGCTATAGATAAGGGTGAGAACAATGTTGGAAACTTCAGAGAAACTCAGGTAATAATACAAACATATATTGTGTCTATGTAGTTTGCATTAGGGTGATAGCGTGCCTGTAATGCTCCAGTATTCTGCAATGCCTTTAGTAAGTGCCATTCAGGATTCCCCATCAATTTTAAACAGCAAGACAAAGAATATTTGTTTGAAAATAACGGCCAAATTTGCCTTTCCAGCAGCTTATGCTGATGATCAGTCTCTTCTTTCCTATGGCAGTACGCTCTCCTAGACTATAGCTACAGGCTGTGGACCAAAAATTCATCTAGCCCTGTACCTTGACAGTGGTCATTTTGGCTTGGATAATTTAATTCCTACTCCTCCACCCCTTTTTCCAATCAAAATCTGATATTTATAAGCTAAAATTGCATTCTGTTTGGGTGTAGTAAGAAAACACCTCTCTAATCATGGTTATGAATTTAAGTAAATCATGTTCAAAACATATTTCAGTAATCCTAGAATCATTTAAGTGGAAGGGATATTGAGAAGTCATCTAGTCCAGCCTCCTGCTCAAAACTGAATCAGTAGAATAATGGCTTCATTAGAGAATTTGCATTAGTGAAGCATAAGTGAATGAGATTTTAACCACTATAACTTTGAGACCATGCATAAGCCAGTTTGTACAGGATGAAATTATGTTGTGAATTTTGCTGGCATTATATGACTTGGTCACTGCTGGCAACAAGGCTATGACCATAAATTTATGCTGACAACTCTCTACAGCCATCATGCTGATCTCATAGAATCAGTAATTAACATATTTGTGGGACTTACTCATTTTTGTCTTCCTAACTACCTTATCCTTCATAAAAAGAACAGGACATGAAATTTTCCTGGGGGGCCTTCATGCCTTGCTATTTCTGACTTGGGAAGTGAGGTACAAGCTTCTAGCATGACCATATTGTTAGGCTCAGAAAGTTAACTCCTAAGCAAGTTGCCCACACCTCCTCATCCAAAAGGATTACTTCCATCTGCCTGACATTCTGAATGAAAGTCAGAAGGGAGAAGAAAAACAATTTAATATATGACATGTGCCACCCACGTCAGGCCAAAGGCCTCGTTAACATCCTCCTGGGGCTGGGATGGTACAGACATGTTGTGTCTCCATTGAGTCACTTTGCTCACGCTGTGGTTAGTCTAGGGCATATGCACACTGTGAATCCTCAGCAGCAAGTGCTAGAAGTCTGTCTAGAATAGTGTTCTGAAAAGCTATGAGCATGATTATAGCAAACTTCTTTCTTGTTCCTCATATTGATTTAATTTACATTGCAGCATATCCTGAGATACAGATGTCTCCAAGGAGGGTGAATATGCTGCAGGGAACAAAGAGCTGATACACTGCTAATAGGTTTTGTGTTAAGAGGAGGATCTTCCTAGAATTGTATTTGAAAAGCTTGATAGGTTTGGAGGAAGGAGAGAGGAATGGAAAACATTTTGTGACTGCAAAACAACTTCTTTGCAAACCACTTCCATACTTACTGCTGCAGTTTCTTTGCAATGCCACTGTCTCTCTCCAAACTCTTCTCAGCATGGAATGTGGAAACTAAGGCAGAAAGACAAGTTTCATACAGTTTTTACATTCTTTAATTAGCTGGATCTCTACTGTGCAGTCAGCAGTAACTTTCTTTCTGCGGTGGAATAAGATGAAAGGCAAGACAGGCTCTTTCTCTGGTATCTAAATAGGTTTTAAAACATGGCGAAATACCCCCAGCACCACAATACTATATCTTCCCTTCTCCTTTCTCCATTTTTTCCCCCCATTTTGAATTAAAAATTCTCTGAACAACTCAATGTCACTTTGAAATTGTCCCAGATCAAGCAGTGAGTTTGGACCAGATGACCTCCAATGGTCCCTTCCAATCTAAATTATTCTATCGTTATTCTATCATTCTAAACTAAAACAAAAGTCTTAATGCTATCTAGTAGTGAAAAGTAGATACTTTCTCTTTTATTTTGATACTGCAAAAGATTAATGCTCAGACCAGAATTTTGGATACATAGAGATTTATGGTTTTTTTCAGGGACCAAGGGACATAAATTGCTCTAGATGTGAATCTAGATTTCAGTCCAAGTAAAGCCTTCTGAAGCTTGGCGTGGTTGTGTTGTATCAAGAGTAGCTGGCATTGATAATGAGATGCTAGGGAAAGCACTTTGTTGTTTGAAATGCATGCTAGGTGTGGACTCTGTCTCCTCATGGAATTCCCGTGCTGTGCAAAGAGGCAGACCAGCACACAAGCAATTGGGATTGCATGCGTAATGGCTTATTTTCTCTGATCAGTTTTGTCAGATGATGTGGGTTTCAGAGGAAGAAATAAATCTGTAACTGTATCTTTGATTTTATGGGACTTGAATTATAAGCAGACTTCTGAGCACATTTCTCTAGAATGTACTATCAGTTGTTCTGACAGATGGAGAGTGACTGAGGGGATGTTCCAGTGGATATTATTAGATTTATTAGGACATGATAAAGAAAAAGGAAAAATTGAGAAAATATTTGAAAAATCTTATTATTTATTCAGTACATTATAGCATCCCAGAAGTCTTGAAGCTTGTGTTGATGCTTGAAGAAACAACAAAGTAGAGAAATGGAGGTTGAAGCAGAGAGACAGAAAATCATTGCTATAATATTATGCAAGTTGTTCAGAAAGGTGTGTTCTAAGTATGTGTAATAAAGCAAAACTGTCTTGGCTGACTCACTCTTTTATTGGCTGCTATGAAAAAGTGGGACTTCATGGGTCTTCAGAATCATGCTGAGAAGTATTGGAATCCAGTCCCTCAAACACCTCCAGGGTATCAGCTGGCTAACACTTCCCAGATTACCTCAGCCTGCCTCTACATTGGCATCTTATCTGAAATGAGTAATGCTGATTTGGAATCATCAACAGCAACAAAGGAATGATGTTAAAAGTTAAGATGATTCTCAGCCAGATTGCAGTTTGAAGAATCTGAAAAGAAAGTGTTCATCAAGCAAGTAAATGCATTTACTACTAAACAGACCACTGTGTATTCTGTCTTGCTTCTGAACAGTGGTCACTTTGTACTTCAGTGTGTACAGCTTCTGGTGTTCCTAGGTAGTGTGATTTGTCTCTCCTCCCTTTATTTCTTGCAGAAGTTGAGGAAGTGTTTCTGGCACCAATATTCTCCATAGAAATTTTTTTTCTTTTGCCAATCTCCTGGTTTCAAAACCTTCTACCTCACATCTTCCCATTCTCAGTATTTGTAGAAAGGAATCGGAAGCCTTGAGGGATGTTACTTCAAAAGGCATTTTGGCTCATTGATAGCAAGGTCTTTCCAGTGACAGACTGCACAGCGTATTCCTGTTGCCAACTGTTTTTCCTTTGAGCTCAGTCTTATTTGTTGGTGTATGAGGAGAAAATATTTCAAAAAGTACAAACTTTCAAAAGTACACATCTGGTGCAAGTAATATATGAAGTGGAATTTCGATGTCTCAAATCCTATAGATTACATCTACAATCCTCCATGGCTAGGATGTAGTGTTCTCATTTCAGTGAACAAATGCTTGAATACCACCATGCAAGAACAGTAGTACTTAATATCCACTTTGTGCAAATGTGATTGTGTGAGTTGAAGACGAAAACATAGCCTGAACCTTTGCGTTTGTAGAGTATTTTTCCTGCCACGCCACAGAAAATCTGACCTGGGGAGTGAGTAGTGCAGTGCTTTGTTTCTAATCCCTTCGTTTCTCTACCTGTAACATATATTATTCATTCTGAAAGTTCATCTGAACTTTTCTTCTGCTTGTGATCTTTCTACTGATGAATGATGACAGAACAATGTAAAATATTGCCAAAAATTTTTAATACATGGTACATCATCTATCATCTAGAGTTTATATGCTCTAAAGTCATTGCCATTCTTTATTTAAACATAATGTGAAATCATAGCTTTTCGCGAGCTATGAAATACTACCCACACCTTTTTCAATATCAAGGATGTAGTATGAGTCACTGTTTCATTTAATTCAGTCAGTGACAGCTGTGTTCATGCAGCCTTAGAGCAGGCAGAGTAATGTTACACAGTCCTTGAACAAAGCACATTGTGGGACGCGTTGCAGAAAGCCTCTAGTGTGGCTGGGCAGCCAGCTGGAAGGGCTTTGTTTGGGAAGTGAAAGAGAAGTATTAGCTAAAGGACAGGAGCTGTTCATCTTTGTTACTATGGCAAGGTGATTTTGTTGAGTATCCAGAGATGTGAGTCTAAAAAGGAATTACGAAAGAGTTGGGTGATGCTGTGATTAAACCCACTTTTACTTGAACCTGTTTTTGTTGCACAATCTTTATTCCCGCTTGCCATTGCCTTTAATCATTGCTACCGGATGTGGTTGGTGCTGTGAAAGTAGTTACATTACAGAGGTATCTGGGAGGAAGGTAAGGGAAGGCAGGGACTACTTTCTGTTACTTTGCATTTACGTGTACCCATGTTGCCCCCAAGCAAGTGATGCTTGAGCACGGCAGTTGTCCAGGCTCGGTCTCCTGCAGGAAATAAAGATGACGCAAGCACTAGCTTCAGACTCACAGAAGCTCAGGTTTGTCTCTGAGGCCTTTCAGGGAAGCCGTAAGACTGGCTATGGCTGAGGAAGGGTGTCATGTCTGTAAATGGGTTCCTGAGGGACCTGAAGGTATATCCCAAATACATGGCATAGGGGAAGGTGAGAGTGCAGGTGCACGTGACGTCAGCTGACAAGAAGGTGATGTTTTTACTGCTTTTTAGTAAGTAAATGAGGAGATACTATGGATGACTGTGAGGGACAGACAAGACCAAAGTTTCTCAGTCTGACTTTGCCCTGTTGGTTTGCTCCCAGCTGAGATGTCCTCACTGTCTCGTGGGTGTGACTTTGGCATTACAAACAGTCTTAGCTGGCCAAAATCTTTAGATCACTGAAGAAACTACGTATTTCAACTGACAGATCACTGTGTTGGCTGTGGACACAAAGTCTCATCTCACTGCTAAAGGAAATAATGGAGTTCTTGGGTAACACCCCAGACAGTGCACTACTGGTTCAAGATAGTTGAGAAATTTTTTTGTTAATGACTAAAATCCCTTGCAATGTGTATGTGTTATTTATAATCAATACTTTAAAACCCCACAAACAGACGTATTTGGCTGCCTTGAGGATGGTTCTGCTGAAAACACAGATTGTGTGATACAAAGATTTGCCTCATCGAATTTATGAATATCAAGTGTAGGAAAATCTGCTTTGCTCAGAATTTGTAATAATTCAGCATATGTTATTTTGTCATAGATTTTCATCTGAAAGAGGAAATTGCTCTTAAACTGTTAGGATGGAGTGCCCGTATATATAAGGATATCTGTTCGAGGAAAGCATCTGTCTTCTTATATGAGCTTTTTTTTGGCCAAGATTACTTCTTTGGATTGCCTATATCTGAGAGCTCAGAAATGATATAGCTCTAGTGTAGCTGAACTGTATTATACCTTTTTTTTTTTTTTTAATTTTTCCTTGGTTAAGCAGACGGCTGAAGCTAATCTTGTTTCGTTTTACCACCTTTTTAAGGAAAGCTGAATGCAGACTACTCTTATACATTGAGCAAGTGTCCTCTTATGGCTTTTAAGGTTATATAGCCAATCCACATTAAAAAAAAAAAATCGTGTGAACTTTAACGACTGACTTAACACAGATTAATGTCCAAGACTTTTTTCCCATCAAGAAAGTCATGTCATTTGCTTGCATCACTTTTGCTGGCTGAATTAGTGGCTGCTAGCTATGCACCTCGCCATTCTGCTGCCTGAGCAGTCCATATGATTGCTTTTCTCTCTGAAGTCTAAGGCAGTCAGTTCACCACAGACTTACTAACTACGTTGTTTATTCTAATCAGGCTGACTGATGGAAGAGAGTATTATGTACAAAGGTCATATGCCCAAGGCCTATAAACATATTCATAGTAGAAATGCACTACTGAAATTGTATTGATGGAGTGTAGTATGCAGCAAACTCAGCATTTATGGATAGGCTGGAAAACTCTCACAAAAACTTCATACACATCAGGCCTGAATTCACTGATTTCTGGTTTTTTTCAGCAGTTTCTGCAGAGCTTTTGCATAAATCTTTCCTCCTTTTTTCTTACCCCAAATAATTCTGAATTTTCCCACTCTACAAATATTCCTTTCCACCTCCACTTCCCTCCCATCCCCAACTCCCAGTTCCCAATGCTGTGGATTGAGCAGAAATTCTTTGCTATTTTTATTAGATAACCTGAATCTGCAGTACATAGCACCTTATTTGATAAAAACATCCCATTTGTGCACAATCATCCAGAGTGATACCAGCAGAGATCTGAAAATAGCATGTGCTTGCTAACATTTCCATTAATTGTTAAAATCTCTTCTTATTACTCTCTCCCATGACCTATGGTATTTATTAAGAAAAGAATCACTGTCTGAAACTCTGAAGTAATCCCTTCATAATTTTTCTGATGGTTTCTTGCACTAGTTTTAAATGATGAATAAAGAAAAGATTAGGAATGAGGGTTCTCTTACGGGTCAGGGTAGCAGCCTCGCTAACTTCAGACATCGTTCTCCTTCTTCATTTTCCCCTCCTTGATTAGATGTAGGAAGCTCTGAGTTCTGGACTGTGCAGTTTTGTAGGTTTCATTTTGTTGTGCAGACTTGCAGCTCAGATGGTCTTGTATCCCCTTCTCTTCGCAGCATTAGCCTTGGTACTACTGAATTAGAAGCAGCAGCCACAGGATAAGGGATGCTCTTCCATCCCAGGCTTACAGGAGAGGAATAAGTGAGGGAAGTTCTGGAAAGTTGTTCCAAGTCTCCAGTCTCAAGACCAAACATGACTCCTTGAGGAGACAGAGCTGCTTTCAAGCTGTCTTAATTCATGCTGTAGAGGCATAATTCCAGTCAGTCTTGGTGCTGCCGTAGGTGCGAGGAATTCCCCTGCAACCCTAAGCCTGATGCAGGCCCCAGTGGATGAGCAGGAGGCTCAGACTTGGCTTCACTGTTCTTCTAGAGTTTTCTCCTCTGGCTATTTCTATAATGCTGCAAACCTCTTCTAAAACTGTATCCTACCTCAAGTTCGTGCTTTGAATCTTAAAAATCTAACTAGTATGTACTTTAACTGCTTTTAGTTACCTTTCTATGAAGGATGGATGTTGTGTCTTATGATAATTCTGCATTAGTTGAGTTTTGTAAGGATTCAGAGTGAAAATCAGAAAATATTTTGCAGTTTGATCAAAAGATTAGAAGTGGAGACTTGCGGTCCAAGGGGCCCAATTTTATTTTGGATCTTGTTTACAGAAACTGAGACATTTGCAGTGGATTTCATGGTAACGCTCTTTTCAGTTTCCAGGCTATTTTGTAACCAGTTGATTAAATCATGGAGGAAGAAATGAAAGTGAAAACACAATAAACCTATTTTATTTTTAACCCAAATGAGAAAGCCACAGCATCCAAAGTCTTGTGCTAGACGTTCCAGCGATAAGCTTCCTGATTCACAGTGACAAAACTCAGCCCTAATAAAGGAATGCCATGCAATTAGAGTCATCTTGTGAAGACTAAACTGCTCTGCCCTCTGGGAAACACTGCTTTTATCTCATTAAGGATCCTTGCCACTTTACAATTAATAAAACACAAAAGCTTCACCTTTGTTGCAGATAGATAACTGGAGAAGATAACTGACAGTCACGTTGCCAGACAAAGGCTCATCACCTGCATCCAGAGGAATGCTGATAGCACTGAGCTACCAGCACCTGCCCTGGGTACAGGGAAGTATGTGACTGGTTTCCATTAGAGAGTTTTAAACCTACATATCAGTACTGAAATGATAGCAACTATAATCAGATGAGGGTTTTTTTGTTTGTTTTTTTTTACCCTACAAAGAGTTTTAATTCAGAAATGTGTTTTTTGACAGTTTTATCCAGAGTACCTCCATGTCCTTTTCACATTTTGACTTCCTTTGTGATGGAAAGCATTTTAAAAAACATACCATATGCTTCTTAAAATGCACTGGTACTGTGAAGAGGTGAGCATGGACTTTGATACTACATCCCCCAAATCAACAAATTGCTGACAGTTCCTTGTCTTCCTTTTGCTGTTATAATCCAAAGCAGGTCTGCACTCATAGTGATTTCACCACAGGTTTATATTGCATGAAGCTGCAGCGTAAGACTGGGCTTGATCTCTGCTGTTGACTCTGAAGATACTTGGATAAGTCACTAAATCTTGTCTTCAGGTTGTTTGCTTGTGAGAAGTAGTGGACCAAACCAAACATAGTTCAGCCTGGTGAGGAACTATTGCTTTTAATTTGGTAATATCTGTTGCAAAGCATGAACTTGTTCATGCCAGATGCAGAAAGATACTGCCTGTGCTTATAACATGCTCCTGTGGTGTACTATGTGACATGGAGTAATCATTTGGAAGGAAGAAGAAAAATACAGTCTAGGATTTTAAATCCAAGTGCATTGCATTGGCTGCTGTGACTTAGAATGGATTAATGATGATGGCCATCTTTACAGCAATTCCTGGGAGATCTAGATGAGAATTCAACTGCCAGCTGTGAAGCTTTTGAATCACTTGAATGAAAATCCTTAAAATTAACAGTAGTGTATCCCTGTTTCTTATGCTATGGGATTTTTGTGAACTTCTCATCCTATCATTCAAATACTTCTAAAATTTTGGTACAGAGTAAATGTGTAAGACAGCATATAGTATAGTACTAAGGTTCTTACAGAGGAAAAGGATCTAGTTCCCTAAACCTACGTGTGGAACAGTGGTCAGTCAAGTGTTAGAAAATGTGTCCATCTTCCTTTACTGGGAGAAAGGATTAACCGCATATAGATGGATAAAATGTGTTAATTTTGAGATGATTTCAAGAAAGACTGTATAGTTTTCCTCATCCTTCCATTTGATATTTTGTTTGTTGTTAAAAATATGAATGAGAATGTAGAGACAATACCTTTAAGTTTTCAAAATGTGAATAGGCAATGCAAACAGGGCAATGCTGTCCTTAAATGTGCTGGTAGGTATAGAACTTCTTTCTAGAGATGAGATGTGAAATGTTGCATGAAACCATGTTTGTGTTTGAACAGGGGAGGGAGAAGAGTTATCATCTAACTTCCTTGAGGAAATTGCAGATTTTTAACCAACTTTTATTAAAATGATTGCAAAAAGGAAAACAAAAACAAAACATAAGCAAGAGCAGTAAATAAGCATTGTCTGTGGTTCTTAATCCTGCTCTTTCTTTTCATAAATCCAAGGTTTTTAGCATGACTAGCACTGGGCAGAAAGCAGTTTTCTTTAAAGAGGCTGGAGTATGCCCTGTGGTAGAAAAAAGCCAATTTGGGTGATGTTCATTAGGATAATGAATGATATAGCAGATAATTGACACACCAAGTGCTTATGTCTACTACCGTTCATTCACTGTCTGCCAGTTCAGATCACATCCTTCCTTTAGATCATTTCATTTCCTGCTGGCACCCAATGTGTACAAACAATTAGCACTGCGTGATGCCTTTTAGGCCTTTTGGTTACATACTGAGCTAATTGCAAATACATGTTGATGGCCACCACAGTGCTGTCCTTCAGTGAAAAAACGTTGGTATTTTTAAGCTGGAAGTGAGATCTTTCAAGGAAGCTTATTCAATATTTAGGTTCTGTTAGAACTTTAAGTAACTTTAGTAAGAACTATTAAGAAAAGGTTCTTTCTCTTACACCTCCTCTTCTCTGTCCCTTCTGCATGTTTGGATCTGTCCCTCAGGACACTGCTGGTCCAACAAACTTTGTGGGGAAAATCTTGCTGTAGCCATAGTGAAAGCATTAAGTCTTTCACTATTGTTATATTTGTCTTTCAATGAATATCATTTAATGAATTTGTCGTCTGTGAATTTCATCAAATATCTGGCCCTTTTAATTGCTACTAACTTACAGAAGTAATATAGATAATAAGTATTTGGACAGTGTTGCTTTCAAATCGACTCTCCAAAGAAATGGAAGTTTTTATAAGTTCCTAACCATGAGTTCATCATTTCTGTGTATTCTTACAGTACTTTTACGGAGGCTTTTTAGATTGCAGAAATAGTGTTTTATCATTTTTAGATTTATTTTGTACCTCTTTTAGTCATTATTTCTAATTGCTAGAAATATTTATTGTAAAGAGAAATACCATTTCTTTTTCACTTCATCTTTTGCTTTTTCCCTTAATGATGCTCTAATAACGTTGCGGCATCATTGCGGACAGCAACAGCCATTTATAAAGTATTATCCTCAGGTCATATCCTGAGAAGAGGTTTGTGTTAACTTAAGTAACACTATGCCAAAGCCTTGCATTTTGAGAACCTGCCAATGGGTCCATCGTGAACAAAAACTGTTTTCAAGTGTTCAGAGCAAAGGAATAAATTATTTATTTAGGTCTGTAAGTAGTGGCCATACTTTTAGATTCATAATTTACTACAATGAGCTCTTCTGAAAAAGCAACAATTTTTTTTTCTGGCAATTCAAAAAAATACTAAAACATTAAGAAATCCATCCCCAATTATGTCTTTTAGACTTCAGTGATCAATTTTGCCAAGTATGACAAATAGTTAAACAAATCTACATGCATTTCACTACAACAGTGAAGTGAAAACAGGAAATCTCTAACAGAGGAAATGCCTGGCTGTTGTTGTAGTTGTCGTTAGCATTTTAATTGTAGGAAGAGATTTCATGATTAAAGGATATTATTTCGAATTTAAGTGGCTAAATTCACTAGGTATGAAGAGGGTGCATCTTATACCGTATACAAGTTGTAGGTCGCTCCGAAAGTAATGCCTCCAACTTATTTCCATTGAAAATAGAACTGAGACAAGGCGCACAATAATTCTGTTCAACATAACAAATTCTCAGCTACAAAACATTATTTTGCAACACAGTCACCACCATTAGCTATGTGTTTCCACTAGCAATGAACAAGAGCCTGCATGCTGCTCTCATAAAAATGTGCAGCAGTGGGGGTGACCCACTGTTTCACAGCGTCATTGCTAGGAAAATGTTGCCCATGCAGGCCAGCTTTCACTGTGCTCACATCCGATGTATGGTCTCCAGAAATGGTCAGCAAGTTTTGATGAATGTCAGTGGGTGTCATTTTTTCCACATGGAGGAATTCAGTGACAACCCTTTGCTTCATCCGCACTTCCATGTCAGACACAGTTTGGTCAAAGTGCCCCTCTGCTGCCATCTGTCTCACAGTGACAAAAAGGAAGGGAATATTGGTGGGAAGGTTCAACCTCTACTGCCACACCACCAAAATCTGTCCCTGACATTGTGAGCCACCATCATAAAACCCAAAGCATTATTTTCGGAGCAGCCCTTGTACTGTTGATGCTGGCTGTTCAGCTATTCTATTTCTATACAGAAAAAAATTGTAACATCTGCCACACAAACTACAGCCCAGTGCTGGATAAAGGATGCAATAAGTAATGCATAAAGCTAATAGATAATCTGAAATAACCCTCAGGTAGGACTAAAGGACAGAGCAAGATAAAACTTATCTTGAGATTAGATTCTCTAATGTTCTTGGGAAGACAAGACCAGGAACTGCCTACAATGGGTTGAAGAATGCTCTGTTTCTAAAAGAAATGTGAGCAGGAGCTCAACACAAGCTCAAAAAGAGAATAACAGTTTGTATGCAGGCAGGGAAAAACCTTAGGTCATTTCTGAGGCTTCTTCCTGACCTGGATAGTCAGGATCTGACATTTTTGCCTTTCAGATTTCAGTCTATGTGCCTGTCCCAGGGCCTCAGGGCTGGGGAAGGTCTAGGGCACACGGTGTCCCAGGGCAGGGTGAGGGAATGGCCGCTGGTTAGGTTTTGGAAGGCTCAGGCAGGATTGGAGTGTTGACTACCACTGCCTGCTGGGAGCACAGAAGATGAAACCTGACTTTTCTCACAGCTGCTCAGTGCTGGAAGAAGCAGAGGCACCAGGCTCACTCTGGAGCAGGGACAGCTCCCAGTTAGGCAAAAGGAAAAGACTGTCACCATGAGGGTGCTCAGACATGGAGTCATTGCCCAGAGAGGCTGGAAGTCTCTGTCTTCCTTGAGCTATCCCAGCTTGGCTGAACTTGACTGAGTCTCACCCACAGAACCGAGAGATGAAGAAAGACAGCTGATATAACATTTGAAACTCAACAGTTTGCAATGATTGCATCTCCCTCAGCTGCCCTTGGGCTGTCAGTATGCTTTGCCCCCTCTCTGCTGCTGTCTGGCACCAGGATGGCTCCATCCCAGGCAGCTGCAGGGTGGGTGAGACCCCCTTTGCCCGACCCCCTTGGACACTCGTGCCGCCATCTCATGGAAAGGGCCACAGGCCCCAACTGCCAACTGCCATGTTTGGGTCACCATAGGAATCGCCATGGCCTCGTGGTCCGATGCCTACCAGTACGGCAACGGTACACCCAGAACGCCAGTCGCTGAGCTGAACTCGCCAGTGGCGCTTCGTCTCCCTGTGAGATACAGAGGAAGTTTCCCTTT